>BJBW01012032.1:35797-97642 GCA_004320125.1 Scolopax mira
TGATGTGCTCTGGGCAATCCTGCTTTGGCAGGGAGTTGGACTAGATGATCTTTAGAGGCCTCTTCCATCTCTGTCAAATCTGTGAATCCATAGACAGCTATTTGGTATCTACCAACCTTTTGTAAAGACTGGAGGGATCAATGTGCATGCCATACTGTCCCATAAATTGTTGGGAAAATTACTTGTAGTGTTAAAATATGTATCAATTCCAACCTGACTGCTTACATTAAGGAGTTAGAAAAATTACCAACAAGACACTTTCAGTTCCTTTTAGATTCCACTTTCCATGTCACAGGCATTCCCTTTTAGGACAACAGGCAAACATTTGGCCATTTAAAAATTCACATTAAGTTCAAATAAGTCACATTTACTAAATACGCATGATCACCTTCCACATCTCTAAGCAAGACACCTGGAAATCTTGACTACATATTCTTCTGATTATTTAGAAAGAAACTGACCACATTCAGTAGAAAGAGTCTGCTCTGACCCAACTAACTACGCATTAAATGCTTCAAAACCTCAACGCTCAGATTTACTAATTAGTTTCGTTTTATAGAAAAAGGACTCCTTATGGGCAAATTCTGACTTAAGTATATTTTGGACTCATTTGTCATTAAAAGTCTTGGCTGATGTTAACTGTGGCACCTTTCATTGTACAATGCATTTTTCAGGCCTTTCACCGACAATTCTTTTAATTATCAATCTCAGACTAACTGCCACAGTTACTCCAGTCATCCTGGTTAGGATTTCTAAATAAAACGCAATCATTAGTTGTGCCTGTCCCCTCATTCTTCTGGCATTCCAGAGTTTATTAAATGAGCCTCAATGGCTCAAGAAATCTCTATCCAATTAAAAAAAAGTCTTCTCAATGCAGATCTTCTGTTCGTAGGAATTTAAAGAGAGTTGTAATGCAATAAGCCTTATTTTGCTATTACAGGACATGCTATTAGGATCCATTTTATTGTCTTTTTATTCTTAAATTCCTTAACACTTTTTTTTTTAAACAATGCTTCTACACTTTTGGGCCAAGATGTGGCAAACTTGGTTTTTATTCACAATTAAAAGTAGTCTAAGCTAGCTTTTCTCAAATTGAAGTCTGGGCAAAATAAAGGTCTTGGCTTAGTTCCGCTAGTTTCTGGTGATTGTAACTAATGAAGACAGAAATTGTTTACTGTTTATCACAGCATGTTATTTTAAAACATTTTAACTTTTAAAAAGTTACTTTTTAAAGCAGGAACACAATCTCAGGCTCGTATGATGCACCACTATTTTACAAATTTTGTCTAATTTCTCCCAACTGAAAAAGAACAGTCAACACAGAAGCAACAGATTGAAGATGCTGATTGCTAAAAATCACCGAATATTTCACCTGAACTACACACTCTCAAGAGATACAAAACCAGACCTTGAATGGAAGAATCAAGAGGCACTGCCATTATCAGTTCTTCGGTCTATTATCACTTCCAATCACTGCCTCGGATCCTACAGACTGTTCGTGATACACCCAACTTTATTTCGTTCGTCCCATTTCCTGCTCTGTTGGAGATGCTCCACTATGGCTCTTCTGTAGGACACTCAGCACAGGAACATTCTGACACCGATCATTACTCTGTTCAACTACTTGAGAAAGCATTCATAAGAAAAACAAACCAGGATGTCCATGATTCAACAGATTGATTTTTTTTAATTATTATTTACTTTTTTTTGAGCATCATGTCTACCAAAGACCATCTGTTTCCCTGCTCTGGCTTACTGCACAGCCAACACTTACAACGCAGTCAGCAGAAGAAAGGCAGCAGAAACTAGGGAGGCTAGTAAAGTTGTGGAGTTATGATGGATTAATCATGGTCTCGGGCAAATTACAACTTGGAAAGCTCAGGAATGTTTTAGCAATTTTTTGTGTTATTATAATGTAATAGGCATATCAAAAAGACTACTATACCAGTGCATAATTTAGACACCACCTGCTTCCGTATCCAAATGCAGCTTTAAGTAAATTCAGAAAACAAAAGATCAAGTCTAGCCCTACAGCATTCGAATGAATAGCTAGACATATACATTGGGTTAAACTATTGTCTTTACTAAAGGAATCTCTTAATTTTCAATTTAATTTGCTTTAACGCAAGACTATTTTGAGGTGAAAGTTGACACAGATTGAAGGTATTACTAGCAGAGCTACTGCCACTGAAATATACAACAAACAGTAAATTTCTAAAGAAAATCCGAAAACAATAACCCAACCCAAACCTGTATATATTCCACGCATAATTAAAAAGAAACTTATAAATCCTTTCTGCTCCTACAGAATTTATATTAAAAACTCATGCTGTACTTCTACTGTACAGCTCTTTTGGCATTGTGTTTTCATGCTACTTAGACCTCCAAAGCCGAAGCCTAGTGAATAAACTAAAATTGTAAACCTGTTCACATGGAGTTAAAGTGGAAGCAAACAAACAATACTGACAGATTTACTAACCATAAACACTTTATTTAATTTCAGCTTAAAGACAGAAGAAATATCCCTTTGCTGTATAAAAAAAATAATCCGGTTTAAAGTGGCATAAGCAAGCCAAGTGAAGAAAATGAAAATGGGCAAAGCATTGTGATGCTGAAATAAATAAGATCCTTCTAATAATGTGCATTACCAAACAATGTAAATGTGAGCACAGAAAGTAGTCTTTACTACTATGGCATCATACTCAAAAGGACGTGTTGTTCACAAACTGAAAATTCAGCTTTATGAAAGTTATCTAGATGACTTGTAGATTTTTGATAATTGTAGAACAGATGCTGCATAATCTTCCATTCAAATCCATTTAAAGCAGTTTTCCAGAATTAAAAACATTCAGTAAATTCAAACATGCTTTATACACCATAACTGCCAAACTACTAATGTATGGGAACAGTGTGAGAAAAGGATTTTTATAATACGAGCACGTGGCTGAATAGCAATAACAAAAAAAAAACCAAACACCAACCCGAAAACTTCTGCTTAAACAGTACAATTTTCTAGAAAAACAGTGATATTTTTTAAACAGTGATTTTCATTATTTTCATAACTGCACTTGAAGTCCCCAACAATGGAAAAAGGCAGAGTATTTTTTAAAGCAGCTGTAGAAGCTGAAGCACGCACAATCACTTTATCACTATCGACAGCATCAGTGAAAAAAGTTTGTAAGTCAGACTCCTGCAAAATATCTGTTCTTGCTTAAGTACCCCATCATAGAATAGTTTGAGTTGGAAGAGGCCTTTAAAGATCATCTAGACAAATCCCCCTGCAATGCGCAGGAACATCTTCAACTAGATCAGATTGCTCAGAGCCCCATCCAGCCTGACACTGAATGTTTCCAGGGATGGGGCATCTACCACCTCTCTGGGCAGCCTGTGCCAGTGTTTCACCACCCTCATGGTAAAAAATGTCTTTATTTAATCTAAAACTTCCATCTTTTGCTTAAAAACCATTACCCCTTTTCCTATTGTAACAGGCCCTGCTAAAAAGTTTGTCCCCATCTTTCCTCTAAGTATGGAAAGACTGTAATAAGGCCTCCCCGGAGCCTTCTCTTCTCCAGGCTGAACAACCCCAACTCCCTCAGCCTGTCCTCACAGGAGAGGTGCTCCTTTCCTCTGAGCATCTTCACGGCAACAGGTCCATGTCTTTGCTGTGCTGAGGGCTCCAGAGCTGGATGCAGTACGCCAGGTGGGGTCTCACCAGAGCAAAGCAGAGGGGCAGAATCACCTCCCTCGACCCTGCTGCTTTTGATGCAGCCCAGGATGTGGTTGGCTTCTGGGCTGCGAGCACACACTGCCGGCTCATGGGCTAATTTGTCATTCAATGGTACCCCCAAGTCCTTATCGGTAGGGAAGAAGAATCTCTTATCCAAGAGGAGATTTCCTATCGAGTACAAACAACACCTTAAAGACACTTTCAAGTTTCTTCAGGCAGAGCACAGAAAACGGAAAGAGACTCTGTAACAGCAAGTGGCCGCACCTGCTTACTCTACCAAAGCCCCACAAGTATAAACACTGAAGCGACACCGTCCTATAGGGGAAGTCCAAACTGCCATGTCTCTGGGGGCCTCGCTTCTTCCTTTTTTCCTTCCTTCTCTCCTGAAGCCCCACCGCCCTGCCCCGCTGGCCAGGAGAAGGACAAACAAGCCGGCCTTCATCCTAGAGAACCTGCCTTAAGCCCAGCCGGGAACCCGCAGCCACGGCGACGAGGTGGGAGAGGGCGTGGGAATGGGGAGAGTGTGTGAAGATGGAGGGGGGGGGGGAAGCAACGGTCGCGGGCGTCGGTTAGGGCCGCCCTACCCCAGCCCCAACGGCGCCAACCGCCGCCCGCGCGCGCCAGCACTCACCCCGCAGCGGTACACCTTGTTGGCCCGCTTGATCTTGATGTCCAGCGCCGTCCCCATGGCGGCTGCCGCGCGCGCCGTCACGTGGCGGCAGCACCCACCTTTCCACACACACCACACCACACCCCGCCCCGCGCTTTCCCTTCCCCCGTCACATGACCCGGGAGGGAGGGGCCGGCCCTTCCCCCAGCCACCCGCTTCCGCCGCGCGGGGGCGGAAAGTGGCGGGGGCCTTGAACATCCGGGTCACCCCGTGGCGTCATTTCTCAGCTGGGTGACTCCGCTTCCCGGTCGGCTCCGCCCGCTTCCGGGTAGTCATAGCAACGGGGACCGGGGGCGGGGGGGAGGAACGTAAGGGGGGAGGGGAACGCAGGGTAACAATGGGAGAGAAATCTTGAAATTTATACTCTTTTATAATTGTATTATTTATTAAAATTTACAAACTTTATTTTGCAGTTTTTATACTTCTGACTAGGCTGAAGGGGATCAGGCTTAGGTAGGCCTTACAGTCATGAGAACATACATATGTATGTGTATATACATATATATATATGTGTGTGTGTGTGTATATATGAAAGGTCTGGATTTGCCTCTGTTATAATCACAGGTATGATTCAGCATATTGAATTTCAAAATACATTCCAGCCTCACCCCTCCTAGTTGTCTGCAACTTGGTTGATTAAACGCAAGAAGGCAATGCCTCGTTAAAACCTAGAGGGAGAAAATCTGCCTTAAGAACCTGAAGCAAAGAAACAGGCTGGTCTGGGAAACGTGGTGCGTGCCCGGCTGATGTGTGTGCTCATGGCTTTCCTACGGAGAGAAATGCTTCCGGCTCTTACAGACGTGGACATCGTTCCTCTGACTTCAGTGGGAGCAGAAATTGTCTGACAGCCATATCTCAAGTCCCAAAGGAAACCTGTAAAGCGTGTATCTAGTTATGAATTTTAATGCTTTTCTAAAGTCGTCGTTCCTACTCTGTTAAAAAGCGAGGGCAGCCATTTCATTGAGATGTTAAAAGCGCAAGCCAGCTTCAGAGTAAAGCAACACCATTCTTACCTCATTTTAAAATGTGGGAGTTCCTTAATTCACTCTTAAACAATAGGTTGGTGGGGTAGCACCGGGTTGTGGTCGGCTTCTGGTTTCAAAATAAAGAACCACTGAAAGCCTGAAGAAGGAAATCTTCTGGAAGTGGACTGTCAAGCTGCTATAAGCTGGCTCTGCTGTAGCAAACATGCCTAAAGTACACAGCTGAAGGGTCAAGAAATATTTGCCTGTGGAAGACTGTCCTCCAAGAAGCCTTTAGATGGCCCATGGCAGACACTCGGGGAATCATTCATCGGTAGCATTATGGATCTTGGAAGCCTGATTGCTGGATAGTTGATACTCTTGACTGGAGCTTGAATGTCCCCTAGCATTTTTAGTGCTGTTTTCAGAGAAAGCACGTAATGTAAATGAGTCTAGAAGACAGTAGGAAATTCATAAACCTTTCCAGGACTCTAAAACCCTCTGTATTTTAATTTTATTGCCTAGTATAAATAACTGAGTTTTTTAAAGATTAGTATTTAGAAGAGGCAATCCAAAGATATATTTTCTTAAGCTTCACACAGCTAAAAGAAAAAAATACAGCCCTTGTGAGCACTGGGAGTGCCATGTCCTAGTGACAGCGAGCAGGGAGACCGTTCCTGAGCACGAAGGGGCTCTAGAGGTGACAGGAGGGAAGCACCCACAGCTTACATGAAGCCACCTGCAGCTCTCTGAGTCTGCATTCAGTCCTCTCAGATGTGTGAAGCTGAGATGGTTCCATCCTACTGCTCCTCACCCCTACACACACTTCGGTGCCAAAGGCCACCTCAGCATTGTGCCTCCCTCCTGTTTGAATGTTTATGGAAAGCTTGGCCAAAAAAAAAAAAGTACATGGTCTTGTAATGAGGAGTGTCTTTTGGGGAAAAAAAAATGAGCTATTTAAGTCATCTCACAGTCTGCAGAGTGTTTGTTTCAGAGAAGAGAGGATGGAAGTGGTCAGTGTGTAAAGAGAAAGGACCATTTAACTTAACTGAATGTTAGTACTATGCCTCACGTAGCTAATTACTGTTACTAGTTACTGTGAGGTAGGTAAAGAGGGATCGGTTTTCATTTTTATTTTTTACTGCAACAAAGGAGATCTTGAAATAAAAAAAATATTAGCCTAGACAGTATGGTTGTCTTCAGTGTAGGTAGCTTTTTCTGCCATCACTTTCACAATCAAGTGTTTATCGTTCTTAAGAAACTTTTTTAAAGGTGCTTCAGTTACTCATTTCTAGGAACTGAAGTCTCATGTCCAGAAAAAGCTCCCGTGGGTACAAGCTGTAGCTGCCCATCTGCCTAGCAACACCAGTCATCACAAACAAACCCTTCTGGAGCACCCTGGCTCTCAAGGGCGTGCGGTGTCCAAATACAGTCTCTGTATTGACAGTTCAGCCCTCTTAAATGCAGTTCTTTTTGCCAGCGTTGGATACCTTCCCTCATGACCTTCATGACTTCTGATGCAAGTTATGGTCTGGTGGACTAGTCAGGCCGTTTGCTAAAACCAAGAGATTTGCAGATGTGGCCATCGGTGTTTCTAAATGTCTGGACCGAGCTGATACTAGTTGTAATAATTAGAGATGCCCAAGCCAAATACCAACCTCATCTCTTCAATTCAGCTTGCCAAAACCTGACACTGTTTTTTACTGTTACTTCCTCGGGATTGTCACTTCCTCTTTTAACTACTTTTATCCCAAGATTATATATATATATATATATATTAAAAAAAAGTTTATCAGAGTAAATTCCAACTCTTAAGGGGAAGATCATGAGTCACCGAGTGATCATCTCTTGTATTATTTGTTTCTGTCTTCTTACTAGTTACAGGCCTAACTAAAACCATTCATAGGAACTGATTTCTTTAGATTGATCCAAGTTACAAATTCTCTTCACCGAGTAGCCATCTCATACTGAATTATTTTGGAAGATTTCAGCAAAATCAGTTAAACAGT
Organism: Scolopax mira; assembly: GCA_004320125.1. Lineage (NCBI taxonomy): Eukaryota > Metazoa > Chordata > Aves > Charadriiformes > Scolopacidae > Scolopax > Scolopax mira. The sequence continues at coordinate 43,166 of BJBW01012032.1, forward strand.
TCAAGCTTCAGAGCAAAGGCTTGAGTTTTGGCACCGAGTCCTCTTATTGTCATGAGCGTGCGGCTTCTGTCCACTTGAAAAATCCACTCCAAATTTGGACAAATGATGAGACTGAGAACTTTAGGCTTTGTTTGGCCAACAGGAGTTCCTTCAGAAGATTGCTGTGTTTTGTGTGCCACAGCCACAGAAGACTGTGTTTTGTGTGCCACAGCCAGGCTCCAGGGTGAAGGTGCATGGGGGTCATCTGCCATGGGGGTTAAGGATCTCCCCAACAGATGATGGCTGTATGTGGATTGCTACTGTGGCATAGAGTGGAATTTGGGAGGTATTTTCGTTGCTTTCCTCATCTTTTTAGGAATTTGGAGGTGATAGTTAGATCCCAGAGGTAAAGAATCACAGGTTATGTAATTATAACATTAGGGTTAGTCTGCAGTCCCTCAGGTGCTCTCCCTGTATATACGTTTTAATGACAAAATGATACTGAATCTCCCTCAAAGTAGTTCTTTTATTCCCTCCCCCCCCTTTTTTTTTCTTGCTTAGGTGTTTTGTTTTTTTTTTTTTTTAAACAGAATTTTATTTAAGAGACCTGAATTAATTTAGAAACATAGTAGCTACTTTGATATGACAGCTCTTTATTACTTAATTTACATAATTGTTACCGCTGTTGGTTCATGCAGTGCTTCATTCAGCTGCAAGAATAAGATTAAATATTCTGTTTATTCCTGAATTTATCACAAAGAACTAGAATAAAAGGGTACACATTTTGCTTGAATTCATCTTGGATGTAGTTCTACTTGTGGAGTTAACCCAAACCAAGCTTGAGTTTGAACTCCAGTTGTTGTTTTCAAGTTTTTCTGAGCCTGAACCAGAACCAGAACCAAACTAGAACAACTCCAGTAACAGATGAACCTAAACTGAAACCAAATGGAAAAATTATATTAACTTCAGTAGAATCATACATACATTTGTTTATTGCATGTTCCTGATATACTTTGGGATGTTATTTTAATAAATATTTTTAAATTGTTTAGAGTAATCACACTTCTATATTTGCCTCAACCCAGAGCTGAAATGTATGCATTCATTGCTATAGAATGATAGCATTCAAATCCTGGAATAAGAAAAATTCAGTATATTCAAATGGGGTAAACATCCATAGGGAAGCCGAAGCACACTTTTTTTTTTTTGCTTATTTTAATAGTTTTGAACAGAGAACAGTGGTCTACTTAAGGAATTCAACAGTAGAAGTTGTACAGGTAATACAAAGTCACAACAATAGGAATGTGCTTGGAAGTTCACTACTTACCATCAGAAGAATATGGAGTACATATAACTGAAAGAGATCAGAGATTATTAAGTCGAATGAACCAGTAATTTCAAATGTTGTTCATGTATTGGACAATTTTTAGAGCATTACGTGGTTTATATAAGTGTATGTTTGATAAATTGAAAATCGTTTTTTAAAGCACCTGAGCAGAAAGGCTATTCTTTACTCCTAAGTAACAGAAAGGAATTAGCTGAAGAAATAACTGCAATAGATACACTAAACAACAGGAAGCATACTGAAATTTATTATCTCTGGTGGAGAAATCATACCAAATCCCAGTACTATAACACGTAAGTGGTAGTGTTTCTAATGCCTCAGAAATGAGGAAGATAATAAAAAAGAAATTAAAACTTCTGTACCACATAAGGGCAATATACACATTAAATCTTATCAATGTTTTCTAAAATATTTCCCATTGCACAGAAACTTCTTTTTCATCAAAACTTATCCTCAATGTATGTCAGACTTAAAAGAGCTATGCATATATATAAACGAGAAAAGGCTACAGAAGATAACAAAATAAATTTATTTCTTTAAAAGTTCAAGGTGAAAAAAACTAGTCAAGGATAAACTAACTTGAAGAAAAAATTCATACAGAAGGTCTAAAGAAGCCACATAGTATGTCATGTTAAAATTAAGAGAGGTATAACAAAAGGAAACACTCAAAGACTCAGAAACTAGAGGCATAATAGAGTAGAAGAATGCAGATGAAGATTCTTTGTCCACATTAGAGGACCATATTCAGGCCCATGAATTTCTATATTCATAGAAAGCAAAAAGAACAAAGACTAGATTCTCTGTTATAGCTACAAGCTATAGAGCTTTTAGTGTTAACTTCACTGTCAGCAATGATGAGGGCTCCTCTAAAGAGGGTAAAACCACTGCAAACTGATGGGTCACAGGAAATGTAGATACTTAATTTCACTTGTGCAAGGTGACAAAGCAGTGCTGGAAGCTGATATGTTGAAAAAGCAGGAAACAGCAATAGGAAGGCAAGAAGCTAAAGAAACTACAGGAATTTTGAAGCTATTTTAGAATGAACTAACTTATTTTCCAGCAAAAATACACATTTTTTTAAAAGGGAATTACGTCAGAGTAAATGTCATTATTTTAAAAAGGACTTGAACTGACTGAAAATTACACTGAGCTTTACTTCCCTTTCAAAAGAATTAGCAAATATTCGAAATAATGTTATGAAACATGTAAGAGGTGACAACCAACACTGGATATTGGGTGTTGTGAGATTCTGTGTGAGGATGCGCAAGTTGATATATTTTTAGATGTCGTGGAAAAATAAATACTTAACAAAATAGTAAAATTTATAGACTTCTGTGTGAGAATTGATTGATATAAAGGAACTGCTTGGTAAGTTGCCATATGGCCTATGGCATGATTCTAGTATGTAGAATAAAACCAGTAGAACGTAAATTGCACACTCCTACTGAAACTTGCATATCCCGCCAGTAGCGATAAATTGAAGTAGGCAATGTCAAAAATAAAAGGTTTCTTTAAAATATTATTAAAATAATATTAAAATAATCACTCGTGATTAATGTTGAAAATTTACTAACTCTTTGAGTGCTGATAGCACCTGAAAAATAATTTGACATTTATATAGGTATTGAGAACTACCACAGTTCATATTAAACAAAAATACGTTGCCCAAAATTTATCTGGGAGGTGGATATTCCATAAGTCTCCGTGACATTTTTTAGGACAACTCTTATGTAGATAGCAAAGTCTTGGATCAATCAACCCACTAGTTTGATCTCACTTGATAATTTTTTTTATTTCTTTCATCATTAGACCCAGTACTTAGGTCAGAGCAGTCACTTAGAGGAGCAGAAATTGCCATGTTTTTCCATAAAACAATCATATGTACTTGCTAATAATGCAACATAAACATAAGCTTGGCATATCTAAGTTTTGCAATGGCTTCAAAGGAGACTTGAATATAACAGAACTTTTAAAATTTAATTTATTTAAATAGTGATTTTGGACTGGAAAAAAATATATCAGTAACTGATATCAATATCCTCAGCTGTTTACATTTTAATGTGATATAAATAGCTTTTAATACTCCAAGTCTAAAATTACAATTTATGGGTTAGTTTTTAGCCACTGATGTTTCTTTCTGTTTGTTGTAAGGAATATATGTAAAAAAGCATGCAATTTTAGGTTTGTTAATGACTGGAGATTTACAACCTTACTATTCTGATTGTTGGACTGTGGAAGTAGCTGAGATAGTACACAGATCATTTCTCCTTGTCACATAAAAATCAAACTATGTAACTTGGTCCCCCAAAATAGCTTTTTCCTTTGGCATGTTACAGATACGATGGCCATGAAGTACCATCACAAAATGTTGAGTGACACTGTACATTTTAATGACATACTTTTCTGTATGCTTGGATAGTAATATTTTATGATGGGGTAAGGGACAGTATGGAAATTATTTTTAACTTTCATATAGACACATACACATATGTACACAGTAAAGTTATCTAATAATTTTCAAAGGCCATAAAGCACATATATGTTTAAGATTCTTCTTAAAAAACTAGTGTGCAGTTTTAGATTTCCTTAAACATTGCAGAGACAGATCCTCAGCTACTGGTTGAGCAGGACTTGGCATTGAGTAAGAACATCAGAGGAGAAAGAATCCTTTCATTGGGGAAAAGAAATTTTCTGTTGACAGGAAGATGCAAAGTAACTCTTCTGCAAGGTAAATTCTGGCCTTTAGGCCTATTCTCTGGTATTCAAGAGAAACCTAGTTTTCATCCTCTTGCTAAAAATGGGCTACTCCAGTTTCTCAGAACATTATAAAGAAAGACATATAAGAAGGGGGAGCCAACATGGCTAAACATTAAGGTGAAGGAGGTTATTAGAAGCAAGAAGAAGGCATCCTTTGGAAATTTTTGGAAATGCAGAAAACAGATGGGTTCATAAAGTCTGTTACATTAATATGATAAGGCAGATCACAACTGAGCTTGAGGAATGACTTGGAAGGGCATGGGGGGAAAAAAATCCACAACAAAACCCAAGTCCTTTTCCATAAGTATTAAGAACAGGCCCTTCCCACAGTGTGGGAAGGGCCTGTAGACCATCAAGGGGCAAAAGGAACACTCATAGAAAGCAAGATGATAGAAAAGACTACATTCCTGTTCTTGCCTCTGTGTTCACCATGCAAGAGCTCAGAGTAATCCATGTCAGCACTTGCCATTATGCGGAATTTAGCAGGTATATCTATCTCAAACGTAACCACAGGGCAGAAGTGGTTAGAAAACAAGTGGATAAAATAAGCAAGACATGATGGGGACCAGTCCTAGGAGAACTTGGGTGTCAAAAAGCAAAGTACTAACTGCAGTGTGTTACCCTTCTTTTAAAAACCCCTTCCCCTGCTAACCAAGTGGGGAAGGCCCATGTGAAGTCCCAGGCAATTACATGAGTGATCCTGTTGATTTGCCTATGCCAGCCAAATAAGTAGTATCTGTCCTGTAAAGCAGAGTCACTGGACACATCCATAAATACGACATATCGAGGATGGCAACACAGCTTTTGTTAAATTATATCAAATATTGCAGATCTGTAAGTCTTTCGTGATGTCCACATATATGTGGACAAGAGAGATCTAGTTAAAGGGCTACTGGGATTTCCAGGGACAATGAGGTCCCTAGACAAAGCTTCATTTAGGAAAAAAAAAAAAAAGCAGCACCTTTATGCAGTAAGAAACAAGAGGAATGAATCAAAAAATGGATAAATGATAGGAAAGAGAAATAAAACAGAAATTAACAGTCAGTTTTCATAGAAGAGGGATATCACAAGAGGAGTCTACAGGGACCTGTGCTGTGACTTGTGCTGCTTAATGTATTCATAAATGATCTGGAAAAAGAGGGTAAGCAGTGAGATATCACAGATTGCTAATGATATTAAGCTATTCAGGTAAAGGAAAGTTAGAGGACAAATTGTGATGCAGTTAAAGGGCTAACTGTGAAGAATTGAGGAACTGAAGAAAGACCTTACAAGACTGAGTGACTGGATAATAAAAAGGCAGATAAAATTTGATGTAGTTAAGTGTAAAGTAGAGCACATGGGGGACAAAAATTATATATACAGTGAGGGGCTAGAAGCTGGTTTTCCACTCACAAATGAGATATTTGGGTTCTGATGAATATTTCTATGAAAACATCAGCACAATGTTCCCTTTTACTCAGAAAAGCAAATCAAATATTTGGAATTACTAAGATTGGAAAAGAGAGCAAAACAGAGAACATTGTAATATAGCCAGCCCACTATTAATCCATAGTTCTCTGTCTATTGAGTAGTATGTACAGTTCTTTTCTTCACATCTCAAAAAGGGCATAACAGAATGGAAGCGATTCAGAAAATGTTTGACAAGGATAATCAAAGAAACAGAATGGTTCTGCATGAGGTATATCTATGGGTTCTTAACTCTGAAAAACAGATGACTGAGGCAAGATACAGCAGAGGTCTACAAAATCACCAGTGGCAGAGAAAAGATAAAGATGAAGACACTGCTACTGTCTTTTTCCAATATGAGTATTAAAAATATTAATGAAGCTGGTAGGAAGCATGTTCAAAAAAAAAAACCAACGAAAAAAAACCCACAACAAACCCACAAAACAAAAAAAATAGGGTTCTCTATATTATTTTAAGCAGCGGAAATCTTTGCTCCAAGACACTATGAGATGTTAAAGGTTTGGGAGAGAAACCCAAACAAACAAATTAATGGAAATCAAGTCTGTTAAATATAAAGGCTGTTAAATAAGAAAACATCACCCACCGTCCACACCGCAGAAACCTCCAAACCACAGATTACGGGACACAGGGAGTGCTTGTGGATACACCCTTACGTTGTTCGTAACATTTTCCTTAGGCATCCTTTGTTGGCTCCTGCTGGAAACCAAGTACAAAACTAGATGAGTTTTAAGTTCCCAGTACAGCAGTTCTTCTTGCAAATACTATAGAAAAGAGAAGATTAAGAGGCCATGAGGTTTACCATTATGACATGATTCAGAGTCATGAAAGGTTAGGAGAAAGACCGATGACTTCAGGAAGAAAAAATCTTAATCCATATAGCTGGAAAACAGTGTCAAAACCAGTTAGGCAGTGAAGTAGGTCACCCGTGTGTAAATATCTAACACCAGCCCTCTGCGGGGAAGGCATGCTGGTGTCTGAGGGTTCTGCTGGTGATGACTGGGACAGCTGCTAGCTATAAAGGCTTATCACTAAGCAGAGGGAGAGAATTAACTTAGAAAGAAAGAAAAGAAAGAAAGAACACCTGGTGGAAGAAGGGCTCTTCTCCTTGTAGGAGAAGAGACCACGTCAAAATCCTTCTCCAAAAAGAAAAGGAAAATCTCCATGAACTGTACAAAATATTTTGGTTTTGGTTTTTTTTGTTTGTCCAGGTGGCCACTGCTATTGTGGGAAATAGAAAGGACAAGAGTGCAAATGTGGGAAGTAATAATGCAAGAGGGGGTATGACCTTCTGATGAGAAGAAGAAAATGTAATTGCCTCCCTCTGTATTTGTATACTCAGATATTCTCTCCTTTTAGATGTATGGTAAAACATGGCATAATATTACAAAGTAGCCTGAATTAAAACTGTTTTATTCAGTTGCATAAAGGTAACCTGAAAACAGACTGTAGAAGATGCTCATCTTACCTCAGATGTATCCTTTTTAATCTCCCTTTTTCATAATTTAAAATAATCTCTTTGCACTGGAGCTTTGTATACTTTGTTTTGACTCAAGAGTTATGGGGAAACTTTAGCAAAATCAGTTATTTTTTCCTTATATAGCATAAAGGAAAATACATTTTCTGTTAGTCTACAGTTGAAATGTCACACAATCATAATTCAAAAGATGAAATTTGGCTTGTGCAGACATTAAGAAAACAATCTAAGTCTGAAGAAAATCAAATCATTATTTTGATGCTGCAATTATTTAAAACTGAAATATCTATATTGATGCAGTAAACCCCACTATTCGTTCTATGTGATAACAGAGATAAAATTGTTGATGGTGCTATACAAATATCAAGCTGCTGTTGTACTGAATACTCTCATCCCAAACTTACCTTGCACCCTTCATAACAGTCTTAAAGGATTATTTGGTTCTAACTATTCATTAACTACTCTCCTGCCATTGATGTTTTGCTGCAAGTGCCGTGCCATTTTGGCAGCAGTAGGCCCAGGTCCATATGTCTCTCTTGTCCAAGCAGGAGACTAGAAAGGTCACAGTATTTAGAAGATTTAGCAGCTAGGAAGGTCTGACAGCTCCATCAGTAGTATGTAAGCTCTAGAACTTAAGTGTAATCTGTGTACCACCCCCGATATGTAAAATCTTTGTCAGACAACAAACCTTAATTTTATTTCAAGTAATACGTTTATTCTTCCTATTACCCGTAAAATGAAACATGTAAAAGAAGATGTACTTTGGGAGTCATATCAAATCTATAAGGTGCTTCTGTTGTGTCTGACCTTTTCTCTCAAAACTAGCTGAGGCAAAGTCACTAACAGAATTTCGCAATACAACTGGAAGCTGTTGCAGAAACCCTGGTTTCATAGTTTATGATACTCTTTTGGGGAAAAGAACAACAAATGCTTGGAAAACTTCCCTAATTCAGAAGTAACTTTTAAGCAATTTTTTTTTTCTTCTGTGGAACACATACAGTGACACTTGTCTGTTGCCTGTAAAAAATTGTATATTGTTGTCTCTCTTCTAAGAAGTAGAGAATGCTTAAGGCCATCTCGGGTTTGGGTAAAAATTAATGACACAGAGTTGGGATATTTACCATAAATTATTATACATTGATTTCACTGCCCTGAAAAGCAACATGAAAAAGACAATGAAAAGTTCTTGAGAAAATCTACGCTAGAAATAATTTTGCTGCTGTTTTCAGCCTTTTAAATTTGCACTTGGTTTGCAATTACTTATACATTTCTCAAACTGAAATAGTACCCTTTCCAAAATAATGCCAACTTCTCCGTATTCCTTCCCCTTAAAAAAAAAAAAAAAAAAAAGAAAGTGGAAAAAAAATCAGCCTGAAGCAACACCCAGGACAGAAAACTTCTTCCAAGTAGTTAAAGCTTGACAAACCTATAAACAATGGAAAACAAACAAACAAACAAATAAGGATTAGTTGGATGTTTGCCTCATCCTGAATGTTCTGGATGAACACACACAAAAAAGCCAAACTGCCCGAAAACCCAAAAAATAAGGCCGTAAAGGTTTCAGCTGTTTCTCAGAACGAAGTTAGAAGGAAATATGTTCTTCTAAATTTCTGTAAAACCCTTAGACTTTTAACTGAAAACTCAGACCTCTGGAACAAATATAGGTGATGCCCTGGAGTCAGAGACAGTTCTTCTGTTCCTTTCAGATTTACCCCAAGTCTCCTGAGTGCTCAAAGCTCTGATGACCGTGCATGCAAGTACAGCGTGTCCAAGACACCTGATATATTCCACGTGTGTAGAATATGGCTCTGCATCACCCATACGAGAGGCTTTGGTCTCAGTGACTACATATGTTGATTATATTCACTGTCAGGCTTTTTGAACACTGGCTTTGGGACTTATGTGAAACTGGGCCTTGTTTCTTGTCCCAGGGCTTGAGAAGACTCAACTTTTCCTATTATCCTCTTCAAGCAAAATTACGGACAGCTAAAGAATCACAGTTGCCCCTGTACACTAGAAACTTTGCTAAATTCCCCAAAGTTCCTGCCTCTCCAATTAATACAGGAGCAGGCTAATTGAAGTTACTTGCTCCAGCATCTGGTGGCATCTGAATTCTGGGCACCTGCACCTCCAGTCCAGTGGGGAGAATGTCCTTTCTGTCTCTTCAGCATTGCTGCTGCTGAGATCTAGACAGATACCTCACCGAATGTGAGAGGACAAGGAACAAGGTTACTGCAGACAAGGGCACAGGGACAAATGGGGGCAAAAACGATGTCTAGGATATAGGAGATGATAGAGTCAGATGGTACAGACAGAAGTTTCAGTCCGGCAAAAGAAGTAAGACTAGTCTTGAGCCTCAGGCTTCTTTCAGTAAATACTAATCTTGCTGTGCATTCTTGGGTTAGTACTATCAGCCCTTGCTTTACATCTTAGATACATCCTATGATGTTTTGTAGTATTGGGACTCTGCCTAATTGAATAAAAGGTGAGTAATTTCCCATAGCACAACTCAAATACGACAATTTTTTCACCTAGTTGAGCATTTGATCAGGGTAGCTGGCTTTTCAATGTATTGGGGAGGTATGTGCTCTGTTCAGTGGCCACTGGCATTAACCTAGCAATTAAGAGTAGTATTTAGAGTAGTTAATTACCAGGAAGGGAGAGTTAGTAATTATAAAACAGAAGAGCTAAGTAACACAGTGTTCTGTACTCTGTTTCACATAGGAAAGGAAACTGTACAGTCTGTGTCCATTCCAGATATAAACTACCTGTGTAAAATTGAGCACTGTTTTTAATTAGCCTCCCATGTATATAACTGGCACTGTATTTTAGTAAATGAATATAGTCTAGTTCTTCAGAAAATGTATTAATTCAGACTCCTAGTGTCAGATATGGGATTTACATTCAATACTGATACATCAAGAATAAACTTAAGAAGTCAGAGTAGCTTACATTACATTAATTTTCTATTATATTTATTATATTTATTTAATTATGTTTATACTTATACTACTACAGCAAAGATAGAGTTGTTTTTTTAAAAAAAAAGCTTAAAAATTAACATGTTTGGGATTTTCTCTGAAGGTAGTGTGATTTTGTTATGAGCATTTACAATTTAGTTTTTAGGCACTTTGAATTTTCTATATGCTTTTCATTTAGCTTTGTTATAGTTTTTAACTGGAAGTCTTCAAAATTATGTTCTGCTTGAAATTTGGCTACAGTAGTCCAATTTCACATACCCAAGGCAATATGGTTCAAAAACTCCTCTGTCAATACATACAAAATTCAGTTGAGGTGTATTGTGAAAAGACCTATGACATATAAGTTGGAAGGGTGCAAAAGAAGGGCTTGAAGTAATTTTTCAGATTTTGTTTTTCATAACAACATCATGACTGAGTTTTATATACCAAGAGATAAACTTTATGTGCTGTGAGCGTAACTGTTATGTGCTCTGTTTATAAACTCGATGACGTGTGCACTCATAAGCATGATAGTCTGTGTATTCATAAACTTGATGGGCCCTACACATAAAAATAATAGCCTATCTGGAGTTATGTTAATTTTATTCTCCAGAAGGGAAAGAATTTATGGGCAATGCTCTTAAGAGAGAACAGAGAAGCGTTTTTTTGCAACCACTGGCATAGGGAGTTTCATGCACAGCTGCTGCTGAATGAAATCTTTCGCATCTCTACAGACTTGCCACCTTTACCCAGTCTATTCTACAATTTAAAGAATCACAGATTTCTTGTGAATGACAGATTTCTTGTGAAACAGTTTAAAATACTTCTTAGGAAATACCAGCAATGCAAATGCACAAAGCCCAGCAACAAATGGAACCGCAGTAGAAATCCTTTTTCTCCTCCACTCACAACCGGGTTTCACAACACTTATGCAAACAATGCATCTCATCTTCAATTCTGCTACCAATGCTTGCCAAAATTCCATCATCCCCAGTATAATTGTATCCACCAATACACAATTAGTACTGCTGCAGACAAAGGTAAGGTGAAGGAGGTCTATACTATTTATGTACACTTAACAGAAGTAATGTGATTTCCAGTACTGGTGGATAAAGTCAAACATAGTTCAACACGCTTAGCATCTTGAAAGCCAAACCACCACTGTTTAAGAGCCAAAATGCAGATTTAGACATTTATATTTAAACTAGATCTAAGACTTCATTCAGAAATGCACTCCAAACATATTGACACTGATAACGCTTGACCACAAGTTTAGGCAATCTGTTACAGTTACGACAGTGGCAGCGTGTGAACCTATCCCAAACAAACTTTTTGTGTGACTGCAGGAGCTTCAGACAGTTCTAGCCCCGTAATGTACAAGCCGTGTGACTTGTGTTGCCACGGATCTACTCCATGTATACAATGCCTTGAACTGACCTTCATAAAACACCATGTGACAACGCACCCTCCTGCAGAGGGAAACCCACTGATAAAGAACAGGCCAACTATCTATTCCATAACGCTTATAGGCCAGTTCTTGCCCAGCAAGTGTTGCCAAAACACAAGCATCTGGCCCTGCTCAGGATTTCCTGAACTGATTTGGAGATGGTTCAAGCCATTTTTCGCTCAAGTCTTTTCACAAACATATCTGTGCTGAATAAATGAACAATCAGACCTCCTCACTGCATCTGAGGAAGAAAAAGGATGCATTACCCCAGTTTCTTTGGGGAGGGCGGGGGGGAACTGGGATGGGCTGGCACCCTTGCAAGGTTTTGTCATTTCCTGAGACCTGAAAGCTTTCATTTCTCCAACCCTGTTTTTTTTTTCCTCACCCTGGCAGTTCAGCTGGCACTTAGTTTCATGTTAGAGTCCGGGCATACAGGATTGTGGGGTGGAAGTCACTAAAGGACGGATAGCCCTGTAGCCTCTTTAAAAAGAATGGGGATGGAGAACTGTAAGGTCCAGCAGACAAACCAGCCTAACTGGTTACAAACCATCTGGTGACCTTCTGGACTCATCCCCCGTATTGTAACTGGAAAGAGAACTGGGAGCTGACTTAACCACAGGAAGAGTGGGGCTGGCTGACATGCTCGCACCAAATTGTTTGTATGACATTATTCTTCCCACGCTGTTTTCGGATTTGTGTCCACACGTGTGCTTCCCCCAGAGGCGCTGGTGGCATTCTGCCCTCCCCAGGCTGTTACAGACAGGAACAGGGGAACTTACAGCGGTAACACTTAAGGGATATCCTCACACCAGGAGAAAAACCCTGCCCGGCAGCCCACTGCTATTTTAGTAGCTCCGTTCTGGCAGGACAACAACCCCTGTGGGACTTGACACCACGGGCCTGGTTGGTCGCATTGCAGGCAGCAGCGATCACGACGAGGTGGACAGGGCATTCTCAGCAGAAGGTCACCACCAACCTTGCCTGCCAGGCCTATTCCTGCCTGGAATAGCTCGCGGTGGTGAAACTGCAGGCCCCTAGAAAGCGTGCCCTACACAAAGAAGAAGGGAGTGCTGGCCACAGGCAGCAATTAGCCGACATTAGTGATGCCACAGAATACGCTGGAGGGCCCCAACGGCGTGGAAAGCCAGGGAGCTGAGTCTGAGATATACATTATAGGAAGGTAACGTACACACAGCTGATTTGTTTTACATGCATATTGGGAAGAAACAAACTCTATTTATTCTGGTTTCATAAGGCTGAGTGAACTGCCTCTTGATTAGACCCTCAGTCCATCTCTTGTAATCACTTCTTAACTCTTTTTTAACTCAGCCACCTCACAATTTGACAGACCCGTCTTGGACAGAGATCTTGAATGAAAGAGATTCAACCAAGTTTTGTGAAAATTAGCAGCTGGGCCGAGGATTGATCCTGGTTAATTAGTTAAGCGGTTCTCACTTTGGGAAAAGCTGAAGTGTAAGCTGAACTGTTAATGCTTCTGTTTGGTCAGCTAACTGGCCAAGCTGCACATGTGTAACCCCAAATAAGTGACAGTTCACAGTCTCCTTTGCTCAATAGATAGCACAGGGTCACGTGCTGGAGCTTTAGGGTAGTTCAGCATCCGGGGTACAAAGGGAATCTGGACACCTGAAATAAAATATTGGACCGGGAAGGGACAGAGGATCTGGGAGGGAAAAGGGATAAACAGCCAAGTCTGGCTGTTTCTGCTGCTCGAAGAACAATTTGTTAGTATGGCAAACTGCTGCAAATGGCAAGTTTTAGGGAACTTCATAGAAAATATCCCTTCAGAGGATTCAGTTTCAGATATTACCAAAGCAAGGAGCTTTGTCTTGACACCAAGCACAGAGTTTTAATTTTAGCCAGCAAAGACATACGCTCTGCTGAGCAACTACAGAGTTTGGAAATTGTATTTTGTATCACTTGGTAAGTTTCAAAAGAAGCTGCCAGTGAAGGACCTAATTTTAACAGGACTGAGGAAAAGCTCTTGACTCTTCCAGAAATTCCTACAGAGAAGCAAAAGGTTTACATTGAACAGGTGTAGGTAAATTCAGCTTAGCTATGTTACAATCAGCAGAATCAAATACAAAGTTTTAGAGAGATGTGAGTGGTGTTGTACTAGTCCTTTTGGATGGGAATGAAACTTTACGATTAAATTAACACAATGTCTTTGTCATCTTTTCAAACACAGGGAAACCAGATGCCTCTCAAAGTTGGAAACTGAGGATGCAGAGGAGTTACCAGAGGGGAAATACTGCTTGACATTGTAGCCCTTGATTTGAAAAATTTTTAAAGCATAACAATTCTTCAGGATACCTGATTTCAACAGAAAACTGTTCTGCACTCCTAGAAATGTAGTTATCATGGAAAGTGATTTCAGGAGAACTTCCGTGAAACAACTTAAAAATATACATTTCCCCTAAAATAGGTAACACAGCCTCTTTTCTAGAGGCGTCTTCCCTCCAAAATCTCCACTATTTTCTTGAAGGACTTTGAAGTTGGAGTAGGGGACTCATCATACTTAGGAGTGTGATCTTCAACCCACCTCTTTAGAGGGAGAACACCAAGGAATACATGACTGCCATTCAAGAGAATATCAGAGAAAGCTCAGGGAGTTGCACGATTTTTTTCGGTAGCCAGCGTCATCCGGCAGCAACAGCAGCAATTCCAGGACCTTCTGGTCCAGAGGCGTGCCAACCTACACAACATGCAGTACCGACTGTCAATCCAAACCCTGTACTATCAAAGCCGGGCTCTGATGATGACTCAAAAGCATATCTATCTACATTCGAATAGGTTACCATGGCAACCTCTCTGGCCTAAAAAGAGATGGACCACATTAGTTACTTAGCAGCACCTTTTTGACAGGCGAAACACAAGCTGCTCACTCCAGATGATGGTTTGATTTAGAATTAAGTCTGTCTGAGAGCTGCTGTGGCGTTTTCTGAAGTGTCAATGATGTAACCCAGAGAGAAGAACTTCTTTTGGGACTTAACTTCAGATCATGGCCTAGCACCAATGGGACTGTGCTACACAGTGGCTTTGCCTGAGAAACACAAGCTAACAGAACGGTGGGCATCATAATGTTTTTTCTATATTTATGAAGAAAACCTTTCTGAAGATCTTCTAAGATGGGTGTACTGGCCTAAGTAAGCCACTCTTGCAGAGGATGTGCAGAATACCAAGGATTATTTGAATTGTTACTGGCACAACAAATCTTCTAGATTCATCTATTCAAAGTACAAACATTAAGCCCTGGAAAGGTCAGAGTGAAACTAAGCTGATAAGATATTGAGCAGCTTCCGTAGGCTTGGGAAGTACTTAGCCCCTTAATTGGGAAAACATCTTCATCCCCAAAATGGTAGAGATGGTCTCATTGATATAATGTGTGCTCAGAAGGCCACAAAAATGACCACTGACATAACTATACTGCTTTAAGTCTGTGACTGGCAGAATGCTGAGTTGAATAGCTCAAAAGCTATTTGGAAACACTAGTTATGAGAGTAGACATTCCTAACTCAAGAGTTATGAAGTCCTGGTAATCTTTGACAGGAAGCAAGGATGGTTCTGAAATCACCTATTGCTTCCAACACCTGTGAATGCAGGTAAGTAAATCTGGCATCATATGCAATTTGGAGACTATTCCCATAATCAGAGGCAAACAAATAAACCAACAAATAAATGAGCAGAACTGGCCACTGTGGAAGTAAGAAGTGCCACTTTTAGCACACTAACAGTCCATCCACTTCAGTACTGTCTCTTGAACAATAACTTTCACTACCAGCAATTTTAAAGTAAACAATTATAAACAAAGCAGATCTAATGAGTAATTCTTTTTTAATCTTTACTGGATAGGTGACTCAAAGGGTGAAAAATAATACATATTTTTCACTTTTTCCTCTAATCTACTGATCACTTTCTTTCTTTTGTAAAATACAAAGTAAAACACACAAATATTTATTTATTACTTTATATTCATCTGCCGTGCCCTATTCTATTATTCTTCACTTAGGTGACAGTGTCTGTGTTTTTTCCCCCAAATACCAGTAATAATAATAGCCACCAGTCTGGGAAATCCTTTGTTTCTATAGCATACTTTCTGAGGTAGACCTGCACCTTTGGGAGCTCTTGGATCCTTTATGTCCCAATTACAACCATTTCTGTACTGGTCCTAGGTCTACTTTGTTGACAGCATAGATGAAGATGAGCACCAGAAAAAAGAGGAAAACGGGCAGCATAATCATACCGAAAGACAGAAGAGGTAGAATAGTCAACTAAGGTTGACTGGAAGGTAAATATCTGTCCCATTAAGATACTGTCATTTAATGTTTTGAATGTTGTGTATCACCTCACCTTGTAGCTACTGAACTAAGAAAACTTTTATACTGTTTTGTTGTTTCACATCTGTTCTGTTTCCCTAGACTCTGCTGTTAGGTTTGCGGCTGGACTCTATAATCTTTTTCAGCTTAAGGTCTTTTCCAACCTAAATGATTCTATGATCCTATATTATTTTATCTCTTAGATCTTATTTCTCCATACTGTATTCATTCCTCAATTTTAATGTACTTTTTTCCTTATTTTTTCTCAAGTTTTCTTCTTATTGTTGTTCTTTTTGGCCCCAAATACACAGCTTTCTGAGGGGTTAGTCTCTTAGGAAGAGAAAAATAAGTATTTCTTAGAAACCTGTCTAGTAATTCATAAAGAATGTATGCAAACTGCTATTTTCAAGTGTGACACTGAAATACTGTCTAACGTATTCCAGGTGGTTTTTGATGAAGAGTTAAAAAAACCCCAAGATTGTCAGTCCTTCCCCTCTTGACAGTCCCTTCCTTCCTAAAAAAAAAAAAAAACAAAAACTGCAATAACTTGTTATTATGTTGAACAAAGTAGAAGAAATTAGTAAGTATTTTGATCCCCTTCTTCCAGATCAAAACTATTTCTCAGTGGTCCATTTTCAGTCTCTATATTACTATTCCATCTCAGCTAATTCTCCCCAAAGCTGATATCTTACAAGGTAATATCTCTTGCTGCCATATTTTCTTTTGGCCAGTTAAGGTGTACCCTCATTTTCTATTCCTTACTTCCACCCCACATCTATGCAATACACACTTGGTACAACTCGGTACTCGGTACAACTATTTGTGGGGTGTGTTACACCCCACAAATCAAGGAGCTGATCTTGTTTTAAAACCAAAATGAAACTTCTCTGGATAGGGCAAGATTTTGGCTGAGTCACAATTTGGAAGACCCTCACTTCCCAAATGCTAGAACCAGCCTTTACCCTAGCCATATCTGCAGCACAAAAGAGGACTCCTAACTCCCAGTACTAAGATAAAGCTCTGTCCTGTTCCCACCCTGCTAGGTGCTAGGTTTCCAGTAGGTGAGGCAGGATTCCAGTACAGTCCCAGTCTGGAACATGCTCAAATCCCTAAACCCACTGGCAGCGGAAGATACAAGTCCTCTTTCCAACACACAGACAAGCAAGTCCCTCTTGACACCAGTTCTAATCCCAGATTCTGTGGCTGGAGCAGGATTCAGGTAGAACAGCAGTTTGCAACAGCCTTGTTTCTTAATTTTAATGATTACCAGCTTCAACACTTTAGCTGTTGAGGAGCTAAACAGAAAATGTTGTAGACCATCTGTAGTGTGTATACATGCTTTTAATGAAATGGACATTTAAGAGAATACTGTTGTACAAGAGAAGAACTGTAGAGGTTATTAATTATCAATATAATATTAACAAGACAAAAATATTTAGCTGTGCTGAAGAATAAAATAAAATAAAAAAAAAAAGCCATACCCTTTTAAAGGACATTTTATCGCAGCCCAAGTTGTCACATACCATGAGCTTGGGTATAGACAGCAAAATAAAAGTAAAGGACTACTGAGCAAGTGCACAAACTCATGAAAACACTGTAATATTTTTAAGTGTTAGCACACACACCCCCCCAAACCCTCAAAAAAACCCCACCAAACTCCAATAAGTTACATGCTGTAACATGCTCTAACACCGTAAATGGTGTGACTATTTTCTTTGTAGTTACCCACATTGAACAACCGAGAAATTATTGCCACTGCTCATCACCACTCACACAGAATGGAACAGAGATTTTAGCAGGATTTACAAATACACACGGGGATGGACCCCACTGCCCCCAAGAGAAGAGCTGCCCTTCCTTGTAAGTGAATTGGGCAGATCACACGCAAGACAGCCAGTGCTCTTCTCTGTGTTCTGCATTTCCTGTACAATACACTCTGAGCACAGGTATTCTAGGCCAAAATAGGATGATACTAACTTGGGAGTCCCTGGGTAGAAGGGGGCGATCCTGCAGGACTTTGTTATGGCTGCAGAACACATGTGTTGGCTTTCTTCATCCTGGGGTAAGAGCTGCATTCTGGTCATACTCAAAGCAAAGAGAGAAGTGTCAAGAGCAGCTCAAAGTGACCTCTCAGTCTTTCTGGGGCTGAGGGGAATGAGATAGATAGGACTCCTAAAATCATGGTTCTCCCAGACACCTACCACGGCTCTAAGGTGCAATTTCATGGATGATCTAACCTAACACTGTGCTGTTACTCCATGGGGTGTCCCCAACAACATGCCCTCCTGCATGTTACTGCTGTCTCCTGTGCACCAGTATTTCTCCTAGCTATACAGAGAACTGCTTATTTTGTGTGTGTGTGTGTGTGTGTGTGGCATTTTGGTTAGTTTGATCCTCCTGATGGAGAAAAAAAGAGGCAGAGGGATTCCATGGCTGAAGGTGGCTGGACTCTGGATTGCTATTTTCAGCTGCAACAGAATTTTAGCTTGGTTGAAGGGCATGCGATACTGCATTTGTAAAGCAATGCTTTAGACTATTTGGGGGACCTATGGCTCTGGCTGTTGCTGCACCTGTCTCCCTTCTCCTTGACTGCTTATTTCCACCTTTTAAGCTGAGATAAAAAAATATTAAAATAGAAAGAAAAGCAAATGGAACGAGCGTAATATGTCCTAATTTCTTCAAGGAGGCTGCCTGTGAACTAAAATGACTGGATTAAAGTATCACATGTTAGAATTAAAGTATTAGATAAAGGCTATACTCTACTTTTTGATCTTTGTGGGCATTCCAGAACAGAAAAAAAAAAAAAAAAAAATCCCTGTCACAGATTTAGGCAAGCTGCATTGACGCTGCAACTCCGGCTCCGCAATTACGGGTGGAAAGGCGGCTTCCCTGAGCCTCCCCTCACGCCGCACAGCCACGCCGCGCCTGCCAGACGAAGAGACTTCGTAGCGTTTGGGTTTTTTAAATTTTTTTCTTTACTCTTTTTTTGGGGGGGGAAATATATTTATGGTTAAGAGAAGGCCATGAGGAGGACTCCTGCCCACCCGAGTCCCCCGGACACACCACCCCGCTCCTCCTGGGCGGTAGAGGGGCCTTCAACAACCCCGCGGCCCTGCAGGGTCGGGGGGAGGACAGGCCGCCCCACACGACAGGCGGCGGCGGCCCCCCCCGCCTGCTGGGCCTAGCCCGGCCTGAGCCTGCCGGTTGGCTCCCGCTCCCTCCTCCCGCGCCCGCCGCCGCGCTACGGGCGCCCCCTGCCGACCGGGGAAGGAGCCGCCGTATGCCGGCGGTGATGGCGGGCCATCCTCCCCACCGGGCGCCCGCCGCGCAGTGGGGGCAAGGGCAGCTGGTCCCCTCTTCCCCCCGCGCCGTTACCGGCCTCGCCGCCCTGCCCCGGCGCCTCCTCCCAAGCCCCATCGCGGCGGGGCCACCCCGGCCCGGCCGCACGGATACCGTCACAGGCCCCGGGGAGGGAGGTTGGAAAAGGAGGGGGGAAGACGGGCCGGGGGGGGTGGGGGGAAGAGCACCGGTTGCCGAGGCGACCGGGTCCCGCCCTTCACCTCTCGCTCTCATCCCCGCCCTCCCCACGTCAGCGCCCGTCTCCCGCCCGGCCCGGGGTGGGGCAGCCGGGCCGCGTGATTGACAGTTGCCATAGAGACAGGCTCACCCCCGTCGCCATTTTGTCAGTTAGCGCTTTTTAAAAAAAAAAAAAAAAAGAACCACCAGAAAAAAATCCTCTTCCCGCCTGAATTGTGGATTTTATTGTTATTATTATTGCTATTTTTTTACCCTCCCTCCTCCTTCCCATCTCCACCCCGAAAGATCTCGTCGAACAAGAAAGGACACATAGACAAAAAACAACCAAAAAACCACCCCAAAGAGTCCCCCGGGGGTCCAAGCGGGGACACGCGAGAAGCTCGTCCCGCGCGGACAAGGAGAGGCTCGAAGCGGCGGCGGCGGTGCGGGAAGGGAGCGGGTCAGCGCGGTGCGACGCAGCGCCCGGGCAAAGCCGGTAAGGGCGGGCGGGCGGGAGAGGGAGGGAAGGAGGAGCGGGCGGGGAGGGAGGGGGAGGAGGTAGAGGCTGGCAGGCGGGGGAGGGAGGGAGGGAGCGAGGAGTTCCCGGGGGCTCGGTACGGCGCTGCGCTTCCCCCCCACCCCCTCCTCCTACCTCCTCCTCCTCCTCCTCCTCCTCCTCCTCCTCCCCCCGCCCGCTCGCCCGCCCGCCCGCCGCTGTCCCCGCGCTGCCTGGCCGGGGCTCAGGCCGCCGCCACCGCCGCCGCTGCGCCGAGCCGAGGTGAGGCCGGGCCCTGCCGTTGCCGCCGCCGGGCGCTGCGCAGGTTTGGAACGCGCGCCATTTTGTGAGCGATAGAAAATCCAGCCCGGCCAGGAAGCGCCGCGGATCCGCCCGCCGGGCCGGGCCGGGCGCCCCCCTCCTCCTCGCTCTTCCCCGCTCCCTCTTCTCTTCGCCGCCCAGAGAGGAAGGCGCGCAGCGGACAGACCCCGCGGCCGGTGCCCTCCGCGCCCTGAGTGGCACCGGCACCGCCGACCAGCCTTGCGGGCCCGAGCGCGGCGGGGCGGCCGGACTGCGGAGCGCACAAGAGGGAGGCGCTGCCGCGCCGGGGCCCCTGGCCGAGGCCGGGGGAAACGCTCGTTCCTCGCCCTGCTTGCGCCCGCCGCCCGAGGGAAGAGGCCTCAACCGGGAGAAGCCGGGCCGGAGGCGCAGGGCCCGCGCCGCCCCCCACACGGGTAAGTGAGACGCCTCAGCCGGTGGCGGGGAGCTGCGCAGCGGGACGAGCTGGTGCCACCTCCCGGCCCGGCGCGGTCGAGGGGGGCGCAGCGCAGGGGGCAGCTCCGCTGCCATCTTAGAGAGAGGAGGTGGGGAGAACGCGGGGACCCGCCGAGACCCGGGCCGGGGCTGGCAGGGCCGGGACCCGCACCGGGCTTTGGACCTGGCCTTCTTCGCCCGCCCTCCCTACCGCCGCCCCCTCCTGGGGCATGCCGGGCATGGCCGGGGGGCAGCGGCAGCCGCGGCCTCTGCGGCCCTTTTTCCCCCTCGGCGTCCGGGAGAGGCTGTCGCCGGCGGGTTGGGAAGCGGAGCGGCGAGGAGGGCGGCGGGACCGGCGATAGAGGAAGGGGAGCTCGCCTGGATCCTCTCGCTCTTATGCGCAACGCCCTGCGGTGGGCGGGTGCGAGGTCTCGCCCGGTCTGGGAGCCAGGGAGAGGGAGGCGAAGGAGGGAGTCAGGAGTTGAACCATCAGCTGAGCCGGCACCTGTTGTGGTGGAGGCTTTTAGGTGCCCCTGTTCCCCCCCTCGGCCCCCAACCCCCCGCAGCCCTGTGAGGGACTCGAGTGGTAGGTGGGGAAGTTGGAGGCCGAGGTAGAAGGAGTACCTGTGCGAGATGACTGTCATCTGGGCGGGAGGGGGGATGGGGAAGAGGAGGGAGAAGCGGTTGGGAATAGGCGCAGGGACATCCAGGCTCTTCTGTGTTTTAATAGCTGGCTGCAGTCTTTTAGGAATTGAGCTTTGTGTTGCTGAAGAAATTGGAGACCTCATCTGATACATAGGGTGCTCCTTCTCTGGAGTGGCATTCCCTCCTGCCACCACAGAATCAGAAAATGCAATTAAAAGTACTGTAATTTGAAATTTCGAAAGTGGTGCATTTTTGAATCACAGTCAGCTTTGAAGTTTTCGGTTTAGTCTGTCCAAAGACTATGTAGGGGTTCTTTGATCATGTGTCTAGATTGCTGCTGTTGCTTAGTTCTCCTATTACTCCACAGTCATTGGGGGAAATAAACATTCATTGTTCTTTAAAATTAACAAAGACAGAATATCTGACTACAAAATAAATCAACAAGCATGTTTTTGACAACCTACTGTTTTAATCTGAATGAGAGTGTGCTGTGAACTTTGGCCAGTAGGTATATATAATCACACTTACACGGATGTAGTGTCATTGGGGGGTCTAGATAAGAAGTTAACAACTTCTTTTATTATTGTGTTGGTATTTCATTCTCCTCTCCTTAAGAAAAAGTGGTGAAAAGCTGAAAAATACATCAATGATGTCTTGTGATAAATAAACATTTTGTTTGTAACAATATTTATTTATCTGCCCGTACCCAAGCAGAATTTAACTTATCTCATTGGAATAGTTTGTAGCCCTAAAAAGTTTTGGTAAACTTGTTTCCCTTTTTCTCTATACCCTTCCTACCCCCAGCCTCTGTAGGCTGGATATTTTTGGAAAATTAATTATACTTTATAGAATCAGAATAATAACACTGAAAATAACTCTGAGTATAAGCCAGTATTTGTTAACTATTATCTATATATATTTGGTGAACTTGGTGTATGTGTATATATATATATATAGAGAGAGTACTTTTGTAGGCTAAGCTTCTTGGTTTTGGCTTATAGGAATTACTTAAACTAGAATGTTTTTATTTGCAGTCTGAAGTAGAATATGTGTGATGTGTTAAATTTGCATTTTCTGCTATGAATTAAAAATTCTGTCAAAGTTTATGAAGCTTATCGAGTTTATTTATGGTTTTTGAATATTCTTTGAGTAAAGCAAGTGTATCTTGTTCAAAATTGAATAAAGAGCACAGTCTTTCTAAATCGAGAAAAGAGGGCAATTCCTTCTGTTATCATGTATGCATTTACATATGGCAATAGTTTAATACTGTTTCCAGGCAAATAGGTAAGAAAGACAGTTTGTTACATGAGCAGCAGTGTTACAGTTCCTGAATCAATACTTGGGTGGATTTAGAACTTGTCATTGGAATCCCCTCCCCCACATTGGGCAGTGACAGAGAAGCTGCAACAAGGATAATTTTACCTAATAGCAGCCAAGAGGTCTCTATTTCAGTGTCAATTTATGGATAGTATTCCCTTACTTGTGTAAAATAATGAGGTAGTAATCAGGAATTTATCAATTTTTAAAGTATGTGGGTTTTGTGTAGAGTGGGAATTAAGACAGGATGACCATAAATGACTTCCAACAAACTGGTTGATAGTTTATACAAAGTAGAAAAACATGGCTGGTGTCTAGTAAAAATTGTGTGCCTTGTGTAAGCTTTTACAATTACATATAATTAGGACATACTTGCTAACATGTATATCACATTTTATAATCTTAATTCTGATAGGGCCTTGTGCAGAAGCAGCATGTGTCTAGGTTAACTATATTATTAGGCTTTTCCCTAGTGGATATACCATGAGATTTTTGACATTTTAGTTCAAATTAGTTAGTCAATACCTTAACATAAAGTGAAAAAGTCCCTTTTAGGTTATGATAATGTGTTTGAAATTATAGCACCTGGTCATATAGTTGTCAAAGGGCTAGTTAATAAAACAGATTAAAAACTGTATCTTTATTTGCTATGATAGCATTTTACAGTTCCATCTGAACTGAAATGGGTGATGGTTTGAAGACTAAAATGTACTGTTACCAAAGAAGCAATTTTGTTGCTATAATTAGACCCTCTTTTCAGCATTCCTCTTAAAACCTCTTTATTTTAGGTGTTTTTAACCCTGGCTATGGGACTGTACTTTGCAAATTGTTATAGCTTAAATTTTTGAGTAAGAATTTAAGACTGGTATATGTTTAGTCTTTCTATGGTAGTTTTTAACACCATTTGGAGAACTGTTCTCCAAAGTGAAGTCAAAAACTTTCTGATATCTCTGTTTTATGGGAGCACGGGAGACTTGTATAACTTCTGAAATCCTTTTGTAAATAGATCTGTTGTTGTAGAATAGGATTATTTACAGAGAACTGCTGCTTTTGTCTTTATAACCGAGTACAATAGATTATTTGTTAAGTTTACAGTTTCATCTCTTTTTTTTTTTTTGTAAGAGTTTGGTAAGAAACATTTTTTTTAATTTATGTAATAACTTTTTGCTAATCAGTCTTTAAGAAGTCTAAAAGATTTGATATGTTTATGCAGTGAGACTTCTTTTTTGCTCTAAGACTATTTGAAATAATACAAAAAACCTTTCTGAGCAAACATACCTTTCTTGTAAGCTTAGGAATGGGGGAAAAAAGTAAACCTGACATTCTGAGAAGGGTAATACTCTACTTTTCCTTCCTCACCTCCGTGGGTCCTTCAAGAGGAGAATTATGGGAACTGCAGTCCCATAACTGGTGTAAAACCACTGGAGAAACATTTTTTTACTTCCAGAAGAGACATATGTATGGTTATCTAGTACTCTCTCTTTGAGGTGACACAATATACCAATAGAATTGCAGTGACCTAGTCATTAGTTGCATGTAACAACTAATGTAACAGCTTGATATCCACTGGTTATCTTTTTCCCATGTGTGGAAGGAAGGTAAAATTCTGGATTTGATTCTGTTTTATCCAAGTAGGACTGAAAAAATAACTCAACTGCTTTTGCTGGTACAAATGCATTTCATTACTTTAGGATAGGTTTCTAGTACTTACTGGAGCTTTATTTGGAGTTTAACTCCATTTCCTCTAAGACACATATATACGAGTCTTGTTCAGTATCTGTGGGTGCTTAATTATGGCTTAATTGTCTGGGAGCACAGATCAAATAAGGAGCTTCTCTTTGAGTAGAAAGCACATAGTGATGAGACACACTAAGTCCCATTGCTTCCATGAGGTTTCCTTTTCCCCTCTCTTGTTTCCCCCCATTTTTTTTCCTTCACCTCCCTGTGTCTAAAGGATAGGCGAGTTTTTCCACAGTTGAAAAGGACAGAGCTGGGATGGCTCAAAATGAAAGGTAGTGACGTTATCATATCCTCTATCATTCCAAAATATCCTGTCTGTACAATTTAAAGGGAGGAGACCCACTGAAGGGCTAGCTAGTGGAAATGTGGAAGGTAGTTCCTAGCCAGCTCTGCTTATGTCCATACAGTGTGAATACTCTAGGACCTCTGAAGTCTAGATAGTAGCTATTTCAGTTACCCTGTGTGAAGACATAATCAATTTCAGCTCTGAATATAGCATTTCTTAAAAGCAGTGAAAATGTTTCTGTAATTAAAATAACATAAGCTAGCACTTACTTGTAAGTATACTCCTTGCAAAGTTTCCAGGGTCTTAGTAGTTCAAATATCTGAAAGTGAAACTGAGTAAATGAAAGTGAAATTAATTCCATTAAATGACAGTTTTGTTCCAGTTATGAGAAACCAAGCTTTCAATTTATGTATTACATAAAGTTCCAAAAGCTTCTATTCCCCCCCCCCCCCCCCCGCTTTTCCCTTTCTCCCCAGAGGCAAATAAAAATAAGCCATGTTACAAGTCAGCTAAAGGAATAGTTAATAATATATTCAAGCATCTCTCTGTTGAAAAGTTTCCCCTTTCTTTTTAATAACTGTTTGGATGGTGAAATAAGAGAGGAATGGAAATGTACAAATTGATTTCTGATGGCAGAGTTATTCTTTCAAAATATAATTGGAATAATTTAGAGTGAATTTTGATGAATTACTGAAAAAATCAAACTTGTAGAATGACTAGTTGGAACAATCATAGTTAAATACATTTTAGTGATTAAATCAAACTTGCCAGTGAAACTTCTAAATCCCAGTGTCCCAAAAATCTATTGTTCATTGGTTTTTGGCTTCCTGGTTTCAAACACAGGTAGCTAACTTTTTTGTTGTTGTTGTTTGAAATCCTTTTTACCTATATGTCCTCAAATCTTAATTTGTGTTCCTGTGAACTATGTAAATTGCTAATAACTTTTCATTTACTTTGCCAGTGGACCTGTGGCTGGGGAGCCAGTTGGAGCATAGCATTTCCACTTCCTTTTTACAGGAAATAGTTTTGTGTCCATCGGCTTACTGTTTAAACTGAAGGAAGGGGTAAAAAGAAGAAAAAATACAGTCAGGTAGGGAAGATAATATATTTAGTACTTACTCAGTTCTACATTTTTCTGAACACTATGAATTTACTTACACTGATCTCTATTTGGTCTGTCTGGTAACTACAGTTTTTTTCCTACTTACATATAACAATATATATTCTTGGTTTTTTAAGTTCACTTTTCTAGGAATTATACATGAAATACATACAGGGTGTTTGATTACAGACAAATCAGTTTCTCATACACTCTTTCAAAATCTGTTTGATTTTAGAAGCTCAGTAACTTTCCTGGATCATGTCTGACTCTGGCTTCTTTGTTGGTTTTTTTTCTAACTTGTGGATAAGAAGGCATTAATTTAATGGTATGCCAGAAGTTGCAAGTTAGTGTTTGAAATATATTAATGTCTTTGTCAATGAAGTGACTGTTGCATGAGGATCTTGGCAGTTTAGCTTTTTGTAGAAGTTACTCATAAGTACTACAAATGCTGGGTCATAGTTGTGGAATAACACAGCTGAATACATTTTCCATCATGATCAGATGTTCATAAGCTTACATTTCTGTGTTGTTGTATTTAGGATGACTTTCCTGTCAATGTCATAGTGTGCCTTCAGAAGTTGCGATTTTTGTGGCAGGCCCTATGCAGGAAAATGAGCATTACTGCAGATGTTGAACTTGTACATGATTGCACAGATCTGTCTGTGTCTTAATCTAACCAGATTTTTGTTGAACTTCTATATATGCTAAGGCTAGACTTATGCTAACTTATGCTACGCTGTCCTCCAAAATCAGAAGCACTGGTAGTTGCAATTTTGGGGAGAGGTCAGTTAACTATGCAGTTACTACAGCTTCATTTTCAATGACCCTTATGTCTCCTTAAACTTTTCCTGATGTTTTATTATTTTTAATACGTGCTGCATTTTTCAAGCTTAGTTTCTAAGTGAATTAATGTCTTCTGTGAACTATGTCTACTAGAGACAGTATTGTAAATGATTCATTTATGTTGAAGGCTGAGTGGAAAGAGTATATATGATACTGTGTTATAAACTAGTCGAAGGTTGTATTATAAGGGCATAGTTAAAAATTGTTTCATTGTGCATCGTTGTACTACTTAGAGACCTTAGATGGGATCTGATTTCCATTTAGTTTTGTACTGTACAACATGAAGTAAATATTTCTTTCTCCATTGAATCAGGATTTCATGACTTTGAGATGCATACCCATTCATTCCTAGTGTTCTCCTATGTAGCATTTTTGTTACTGCATGGTGTAAATGCATACATGTTTGTGGTTTTTTTTCTTCTGAGAAATAAAAAGGGTTATGAGTTATGGTAATTTGATAGTCTGTTGTACAAAAGCTTAATGACAGAAGGTCTAAAAACTAATTATCTGGAGGCGTCAATGGGAGTCATTAATATCTGATGTGGCCCTTACAAGAGGGTTGATCTCTTGTCTTTGTAGGATGTGTTTGCAGATATTTTCACCTGTGTATTTTACACAGTTTGCAATCATGATTTGCAGTTCATAGTATCCATGAAAGTCTACTTTCAGTCTTTTTACCCATCAAAACGTTAATTTATTATCTCTATGGAGTTAAATTAGCCAGTCATGTTGACAGCATGGACATTTTAAAACTTTATAAGCTTAGTTTTGAAACCTTGAGAAATCCAGTTGCTCATGTGGAGACATACTGTTGGAGTACAAGTCCTTGGCCTCCTTACCTTAATGGTAACTCTGACAACTTTGGTTGTCATTCTTAAATGAAGATTGGCGTTGCTTCATATGATGGGGACTAGAAACTTATATAATGCTTTTCTCGTGTAAGGAACCATTAGGAATGGGGACAATTTTAAAATGTGGATTTGAAGGTAATGCCTGGTGCCCCTTTACTTAATTTACATGCTTCAAGCAATTGCAGTAAATGAAAATACAAGCTTTTGCCACAATATTTCTGTTTAATTTCTTACAGAAGTTAATAAAGCAAGGAAACATGTTGGCTAAGTTATGTGTGTTATCTTCAGTTCTGTTTTAAACTATAGTTTAAAAAACTTCTTTTTTCTCTTCTTAAAATGTAAGTAAATAGTTGTACGCCTACTTTATGCAGGTGTATCATTCTGGTTTTCTACTAGATGTTCTTAACTAGCATCTAGTTATTTCAAGAAATGAGAAAACAAGTTCTCCCTGTGGTTCACAAGGTTCAATTATCATATTTTCTCTTCACGATTTATAAAACTGCTAATTCTTTAGAATGCTTGCTTCAATTTAATTACTATTCTAGTGGAAGTGAAATGTAAAGGTAAAATGTATGTAGTGATACACAGGAATATTCAGCTCATTGTTTTGTATGGTAAGGAAAGGAGTGTACATATGTGTCAAACTGACATTTTTAAGAGGTCTCTGAAGCTTTGCCAGTGTATGCATGTGGTGCTTTGTGTTTTGAAACATTACTGATGAGCAGAGACCTGTGATCAGCTGTGTCCATGATTTGTGTGCCTGAGTATTTGTAGGGTTTTGTTTTATGAACAGAAAAAAATAATCTCAAGAAGCTTTCTAGATGCTTATTAAAAGAAATCTTAAGATAAAGGAAACACCAAATCAGAGTAGTTCATGTTATTAAACATTTTCCTAGTACTGACAAGTTCATGGTAGGCTTTGGTTTTGCTTCCTTCCCCTCCCTCCCCTCCCCCCAATTCTCTCCAATGTAATAAAGATAGCTTCTGGTTCTTAATTTTTTTTTTTTTCATCAAGAACATGTTCAGATTGAGATCATTAAATAATTTTTTTTGTGCGTGAAAAAGATTTCTTTGGCCTTAGTTTACATTTGTTGCCCCTTAGTGTGTATTTCCAAAGTCTGTTATGAGAAAAGGGGGACTTAATTGACCTTCCCTGTCATTCATCATTTTGTATGTCTTTATCAATACTTTTTTTTCCTTTTTTTTTTTTTTACTTCAAAAGTATCATCTTAGGTCAACATACCTAAGCTAGTATTTTGTCATGGTATTGGCCTCACTCTTTTTTGTTAAGGTGTTGAGTCTTGTAGTTCCTACCTAATTTATTGAAATGTGAGGATATGCAATTATTTCTATATAAGCATTTGAATATGGGATGAAGAATTTAGTTTTTAGACTTCCATATTTGAAAAATTAACCTTGGTATTTTCTGATAATAGATTCTTTATAGGCTTTGCTTTCATTCTCTTCTCTCATTCTCTGGACTCCTGCTATTTCAAAAAAAAAAAGTGATTTTACTCATTGTATATTAAAGCAAAGTTTTGTTTGCATAAAACAAAACAACCCGGGATCTGTGGTTTGAGGTAAGGCAGGAGCTCAAGACACATTTTTAGCAGCATACAGAATACAGTTTCTGGGTTATGTGTTAGTCATTATGTATAATCTGAAACCTATGAGCTCACAAATTGACAGTACCAGTTTGTTTGTGTTCAAGCAAACAGATATGTGTTATATTCCACAGGTTATAATATATATATATATATATTGGTCTTTCTCCTTATATTTTAAGCTTAAGTACCTCTGTAGAGTTGTGTTTGACTTCGTTAGTTAGTTATTTTCATAAAAATTCCTAAACTAAGTCAAGCACTCAAATACTTAGAAAAATCAGAAAATTATCTCCTGCTTTTGGCTGTCTGTCTTTCATCATGGGGTAAATACATATTTTTTTAAAAAATTAATTTTAAGGTACAAGTTGTTGCACTTAATCTCAGGTTTGTGACTTTCTCATAGGCTTGTGCACAGATGTAACATTTTTGTGTCTGAGTCTAGCAAATGCTAATGTTCTTTTAACATTTTGTGGAAGAGAAATATTTTTCAGTGATTGGGATCTAATATACAGAAAAAAGACCCCACCAAACCTACAACCTTGTTTATTGGCAGTTAACCCATGACACTGAGGTCCTGTTTTTTGGGGTGGGAAGAGAGATTTCAGAGATTTTAGGCATTTTGTATAGCTTTCCATACACAAAGCAGTTTTTGCTTTGCTAACAGGAGATAAATGCATGTTACTAAGCTGCTTTTAAGCAGGGGGAATGAAAGCAGAAAAGGTAAAGTGACTTGCCCAAAGTTACACGGTGACGCAATGGGTGGAGCTGAGGTTAAGGGTTTAGGTGTCTCATGATGTCTTAATAGCAGGATGCTACATATTTGCAGTTGCATTTGACTTGAGTTTATATTCTGAATGCTTCATAACTTGGAGAAGCAGTCTCTTAAGGTCGGAGAGTGACTCAGCATATCCAGATAGAGGTCTGTTCAAGGAATTTAGGATTTCTTTTGAAATTTGGAGGACTTAGAGTCTCATTTTTCCCCAAGGGAGTTTGCTTGTCTTTAAAAAAAATTAATGTTTTACTTGCAATCTTTTGGCCCTCTTCAAACACACACCTCAGTTTCAGAAGGAACCTATGGAGAATTTCAGGGAATGGTATCATTTATGGTATAGCTTGCATTTGCTCTATAGCTTTGATTTCCATGTGCTTTGTTCCTGATGTACATGATAAGCATCTGTTCAATGAATAAAATGGCATTTGACTGTGTCGAGTAAAGATTGTGTTGCAAAGTATGTAAAAGAGACAGATTTGTGTATCAACTCTGCCTTAAACATTTCTTAATTTAGTCTGTAATTTTATGATATTTATAATTTTTTTTTTCACATGGAAGGAGAAAGAGGTGTATATGATGTTTGCCTAATTTATATGATGTATCTACCTCTTACTAGTACAGAAGCTCCCACCTCTTCAGCTACTTGAGAGTGAACAGTTTGGGGAACAATGGGTTACCTGTGCAAGCGCATACCAGTTGTGTACACTACACTTTTGTGTGCTTTGATTTGGTTGGCTTTCATGAAGGAAAATTGGCTAAATCTCTTAAATTTGACTCTTCTACAATAATAATCTGCGTTCTAGTTTCATCTGATCATACTTGTCACAGTGTCTTGAGACATTGCTCTGTAGTAGTGGCAGTGAAGGGAAGCAAACTGACAGAAGCTGAGTAAAGATTGAAACTATTGGTCTTCTGCTACTATACTTTCTTAAATTTGGGAGAAATTTGAGAAGACTTCTTTATCTCTTTTTCATCCAGATCAATTTCATCTTCTAGCATGAGATAAGACTGTAGGTGGTAAATAATTTCAGTGCAGAGAGAATGCTGAAGGGCAGCACAGTCAAGAACGGTGTGTTCAGAGAAAAGCACAAGCAACGTTGATTTTTCTCCCCCCTTCTACCCTAAACCATTTTCTCCTTCCACCCACTCAAATCCGTATATATTTTCTTGGGGCTAGTGAAAATTACCTTGCTGTCCCCAAAACTGTACCTATGCCAAGTTTTTGCCATAGTTGATAATGCCGTAATTGATGCCAAAATATGCCATTGATGCAGTAATTGATAAAAAAAAAAAAAGGAAAAAGGTGAAGAGCAACAACTCTTTGTTTTCATATCTCATTGAATTTGATGACTTTATATGTCTTTGTTTTACAGCCTGAGTACTAGCAAACTGATGTGATGTTCATGCTGGAAGATGTAGAGCCACTGAAGCACTTTGAGGGAGATTGTTGAAAGAGTCGTTTTAAAGGCAAAGAGCGCAACAAGGAGTTCTTTGAAGGCAGTTACAGCTTAAGCAGCTCCCCTTCTCTCCAGATTCTGGCTGCTTGTTCCCACCTGCTTTGTGTTGGCACAGCTGTTTGTAAGACCAACCAGTGAATCAGACTTGGAAACCGAGTTGGCTGAAATATATAATTTTATATATATAACATTTGGGTGTGTGGGGGGGTGGAGAATCAGGTTACTTTTCAGTCAGATTGGTTCCCAGACCCAGTACACTGTGCTGCTGCTCAGACATTTGACAAGATAATGGAATGGGCTGTGTGGGTGGACAGGAGCAGGGTGCCTGGAAGAGGCAGCGGTTGGTTACCTGGCTCTGATAGCACTGTTAATTAATGGAGAACATCATTCTGGGGAATTTTTGCCACCCCTCCTGTAGTAAATCACTCCCCTGTCAGTCTTGCTCTCTCCGACTTTCCACCACCTCCCTCACCCCATGACTTTGCTTGCTATCTCAAGCTTCCATGCTTATTCCCTTACTAATATTCCCACTCTGATGCTGTCCTGCTTGCGTGCACTATTGACTCGCTCCACGAGTCTTGATAACATTCTCTATCCGACTCTCCTGCTTGCTAACCCTCCTGCTTACTCCTGATGTGTCTGTTTTGTTGTGCTCTCTTCACTTCTGCTCTTCCTCTGTTCTTCCTCACTTTCACTTGCTCTTTATTACAATATTCTAACTTCTGCTCACGCCCTTTTTTTCTCATGCCCTTTCCAGTGCTCAGACTGTCAAGCACCTCTTTTTTGTCACTTGCTCAGTCTCTTGCCCAGTGTTTTCTCCTGCTTGTTCTTTCTCATTTGTTCTTATTTTTTCTTCCCCCCTGTAAGAGCAAAGTATTTGAGGGGAAAAAATGTCCACGTTTTAAAGACTAAAACCTCTTAAGAAACACAAGGTTTTCAGTTTTCTGGGATTTCCCCCCCCCAAACATTACCACAAAACTATATAGATATATATAGATTTATTCTCAATCTCTTGCACTTCTGAAATTTTTACTTGAATTCTATTTTGACTCAAGATATATATGCACACAAAAACTATGTATTATTCTTGTTTGGACAAAGCAAAAGATGAAATTTCTAAAATTAATGTTATAATGAAAGTTATCTTTCAGCTGTCTTTCAAGAAGCTCGGCTCACAACCAGTATAGTAGAAACTAAATTGCAGGGTAAAGATACTTAGTTTTATTGTTCCAGCTATAGGATGGAGACATGAAAAAATGTTTCTCTTGATAGCATGGTTTTAACGTAACCACCAGCTGGACCGGTTATGTTAAATAACAAGCAAACAACTCTTTTGGAAATTCCATACTTGCTTTTCCTCTTAAATAAGTGACCAGAGCTGCTGGGATTGTGCTGATGTTTCAATTCCATGCCAGTTACCTAATATTTTTGTTAAAGTTATTTAAATTTTGTTGATAATTGTTTACTTGTTAGTTGGCAAAGTAGACAGGAGAGCTGATTCCTTAGTATTTGAATCCATCCATATTTTAATAATCCAAGGTGATTTCAAATAAAAATGTGGAATATTGGAAAATACACTTGCTCTTTATAGCAGGAAAAAAGCAACAGAATTTTTTTGCCCATCTCCATTGCTTCTCTAAGTCTTTGGGTAGACTGGGGGCAGGAGCACCTGAAGTACTTAGCAAGGCATCCTTCTTTTTGTGCAAAATGTGATGGACATCTTACTTCTACATTCTTACATGAGAGTGCAGTTAAACATCACTCTCTGAGCTTTCAGATCTTTTTTCTTTAGACCAGCTCTTCTAAGTCAGGTTATCAAGCAGCCTCCTCTCAGGATGCACATGCTACTAGGGCAATCGGTATTCTGAATTACAGTAGTTGTCTTTGGAAATGTTCAGTTGATTCCTTCTTGGTTAGTAAATAAAAGTATTACTCATAAATGCTGTATCTCTTCAGTGGCTTGTGGCTTGTCTGAATTTTCTTTTTTTTGGCTCCCATCCATCATTTCTTCTGCTTTGAGTCTTGTTCCCGTCTACTCTTCAGTAAACTTTGTTCATCGTGATTGTTTTATGCATATTTTTTTTTTCATTGATAAAGACTTTTGGCTTGTGTTAAAGAACACGGCATTGCTCAGTTTCTAGTAGTAGTTGAGGTTCTTAGTCAAATGATGGTTTAGCTACTTTGATGTTTAGTGCATGTCTTTCCGCCCTCCCATCTTCTCCTTCAGCATTTCATTGTGCTTTTCATGAAGACTTGTTTCTCTTTTTCCCTAACTTGCTTTGGGTTGACTATTTTGCATTTCAGAACTTGCCACTTTTGCTGTCTTTTTTGCTCTTCAGGATTTTATCCCTCTCCTTGCCCCGTTCAGCAAAGGGAAGAAGGCTGTTCAGTGTTTTCAGCAGCGTCTGTGCAGATATAATCTATACAGGTTAGAGCATCTGTCTTGCTATCTCAGATGTAGTGATCTTGAGTACTGTTTGGAGGCCTGTAAGGTCAGGATTTAAAAGCCTTTTTAATTTAATTTTTTTTTTTTAATTTGTCCTCATTTCCTTCCTGCAACCCGCCTCATTAAAATCATTTTAGGAATTCTTATCAGTAAAAAAAAAATGCTGCAGGAAACCAAACTCCTCCGGTCAGAACCCTAACAACTTCTGATGCTGGCAGAGATACTATTAAATAATAAAAAAGTTGTATAATCTTGACATGTCCTAGAATTACTTAAATGGATAATTTTGTCTAAGTTTTAGTGCAACCTCTGCTTCTTGAAAAAATGACAAATAACTCAGGATTAGATTGATGAGTTTAGACCCAGTATTTGGATGCTGGAATTGGTGAAGTTTATATAAACTGTCCCAAAGGTTCAGTTTTTTCTATTTAGCCTCATAAAAGTCTAGTTAGACAAAATTAATCTGAAAGGCCTCTGTTAGAGAGAATTTTCCTGGGTTTTTATCTTGATGAGAGATGTCTTTAGACTTTTGTCTTATGATTGCCATCAGAGAATATTTTGAAAAATGAATTCTATACATCTCCATAGTGAGTGTACTCAAAGAGGGATTCAAAACATTATCCCCAGTTAACAGATGAAGCTTGAACTACACATTCAGGACCATGATAGAACATGGTTATTTAAAAAACAAAACATTTGTCCTTAGTTCATTAAAGTCTTCAAACATGAAAAAAAAAAGACATTTTTTCAAATAGCTTGGCATTGTCTGTGTGTGTGAGAAAGCCAATAAGCAAACTGAAAAAAGTTGGTTTTCTTTTGGTTCAACTAGTGCTAGAGCAGTGAGGATGGGAAAGCAAGGAATGTGGGCAGAACAGCCCCCCTCCCACCCCTTTTCTTTTGTTTTATTTTGGGTTGTGATGGGGGTTTTTTTTGTTTGTTTTTTAGGAGGAGATTTTCTTTGGTGTTTAGTTTTTTTTTTTTTTTTTAGCAGTAAATGATTAGATTATTTTAGCAATTATGTGCTGCTTTAGCCTGAGCCTTAACCTTCTTTCTCTGTTGTTTGAGTGAAAGCGAAGTCTATCCCATTTGTTGTGGGCTAAGTGTGTGTGTGTGTGTGGTCAGTTACTGAGGAGAAGCTGACAAAAGGTAAGTTTTAAACATTATGTGAATTTGAACTCTTAGCTGTCAGATTTGGATCGAATTACCTTATGGCAGAGTATCTCCAGTGTTCTGTTAGATTCATAAAACTCAGTTCTAATGGTGATTGGCAATCCATTCCACTTGATGAAAGACTGTCATGGTTTCTTGGTCTCTGAAGGCTTTTAAATTATTAGATCATTTTGTGGGGCATTCCATATATTGATGAAGGCTTGATGAGGAATTAGTGGATGAAATTCTAAAAAAAGTCATGTAGATGGTCATGTTAGATTATGATGAATACATTCTGGACTAAACGGTGTGGGGTTCTTGTCCAGGTCTTGGTTTTTTTTTTTTTTTTTTTTAAACTTATAGCAGAAAGGCCAATGATTTTATCTGGCAGAACAAGCATTCCAGAGCCTCCAGTAAGCTACCTGTAATGCTATTTTGTGTAGGCAGAGAGCTGCCATCAATGTTTGATGAAATTTTGTATTCAGTGTGATAATGTACCCCAGTAAAGCTTTTGTTGGTTGATCTGTACCCACTGTCTGTACTGGCTCTTCTCCATGCATGTGCATGCATACATATGCAATATGACTTGAATAGGGTGTTTAAATTCTTCTTAAAGGGTTATAATACCATTTAAAATTCACCAAAATTTTGCAGCCTAGTACCTCTGCAGTAGTATCTTGGTATCTTGGGAAATACCAAAATTTGCTTTAACATTATGCTTAATGTCAGGGATGGAGGCTATCAAGATAATAAAATGAGCTCAAAGTTTTGAATCGGAAAAAGGTGTTTCGACTTCATCACTAGGTTATATGAAAATTTACTGAAGTTTCTTAATTTATCTCCTTCTTCAATGAGAGTTTTCTAGGTCAGTGGTTCCTTAACTGGGAAATAAGGCCATGGTAAATGAACTACAGATGGAACTTAAAACCATGTTGAATTATATTAAGTTAAAAAATATTATGTTAGGATGATTCATGTTTTGTTAAAAAATTTTGGAGCTTACAGTGATATATATTCTGAGAAATGTTAGGGCTGTAGTTCTGGAGTGAATGATGTGAGGGAAATGTGGAATCTTTATTTATTCATGTATTTATTTACACTGAAGGAACAAAGAAGGGGAAAACCCATTCGTGCATTTTTTTGTTTATCAACCTTGGCAACTTTTCTTTACCATAGTTTTGGATGTTAAATGCACTGGAGATTTCCTCATGTTCGTAATAGAAGAGTTACAATAATTTCCTCCTTTAAAGATGGTTTACAGGACAGAGGGGAGTTAAGCTAGGGCTACAGATGGACTTTGAGTCCTCATCATTGCAACCCCTTCCTCTTCAGCATCTGGATGTTTCAGGGGAATATGACATGACTGTTTGAGCAGCCTAAATTGTGTCGCAAGAGATTCTTTGTCCACTTTCTCCCTTGGTTAAGCGTGCTTGCAAGTTCTCTTTGTTGGCATTTTTGCTTTACTTTTCCACGTTGGGCCTGCTTAAAAGCTAAGCACAAAACCCTGATGATATAAGTAAATCTTTGTGAATTTAGCTACCTAAACTGTGTCATCATGAGGTGGAAGAGTGCCAGGAAGATGAGTGTTGTCTCTGACTTGTGCTTTTCATATAAATAGTAGCCCTGAGCTTGGTCAGCTTGTGAAGACATACTCTTGGTGGGAAATTAAGTTCTGTAGTACAAACTGAGCTAGCATCTTTTTTTTTTGTTTGGTGCTGTTAGCCTTTTATATTCTACCTTTAAGTTTTTCTTACCATTTGCTTACCATTTACTAAACTGTCAGGAAATGAACCTGACAAAGATGTGAACAGCTTTTAATTGGGTCATTGAGCTGCTTTGTTTTACTGTATATTCAGTGTGAAGGCTGAAGCTTTCCAAGAAAGGGGACACGGTCATGCACCTGAGTGTTGGGAAGGACAGAGGGGAACTGCTGCCCTTCCTGCTGGTTTAGTGTGTTCCTCAGATGGAGAAAATCTGAACTCGCGTTGTTCAGTTCCAATGAGAATACCTAGATCACCCAGCTTTTCAGATATTGTTGGCAACTGTCCTTGAGTCCCATGTAATCTGTACTATTGTACAAAAAAACCCTAAAGAATCATGGGACAGAAGGAGAGAAAAGGAAACGCGACTCTCCAATCCAGTGACGGCTCTGCTTGCCCTTAAGGGAAGAGGAAAAAGAAACTTTATGGGATTTAATCAGTGCTTATGCATTTTATGGGAAATGGCTCCTGGATAATGTTCTATTTCCTCAGTGAAAAGGTATTATGTGAATTATGGAATTCACTTGGTAGCACAACCACCAAGTTAGGAATGATGTGCAAATAAAGTGGAGAGAGTGTGGGAGAGTATAGATGGAACATAGAATACTTTTTATCAGTGGATTCCTCTCCTCACTCTTCAGTTATTTGTTAAGGGACTTTAACACTATTTTTTTTATATAGTGAAATTAATTTTCTGAAGGGCTTAATCTGATAAACTGTGTGTTTTTGCATTTGTTAATTCATATGTTGAAATGCAAATATTATGTTACTTTTTGAAACGTATTTGAGTGTATGCAGTAAGTGCAATTCCTGAGAAATAGATGTAATTTGCTTATGCTAGAGGTGTCTTGAAGTTTGAAAACTGCATTTCCCTAGCTTCTCTAAATTGGTATCTAAAGATAATAGAAGTAATGCCTCCCTATGTGATGCTGAAGTAATTTAAAATCTAATTATTTTTGCTTGATAATTCAGATTTCTCTCTTGGTGTTACATTGGTCAAACCGAGCCTGAATTAAAACTTAAAGCATATCATGTAAGTCTCTATATATACTTAGGCTGGGACAGTGAGAAGGGAATGGTAAACGTGCTGGATTTTAATGTGGTGAAAAGTCTTTTTTTGTTCATTTTGCTTCCCAACATCAGAGAAACTTGTAGTCGGCATGCCTGATTAAATTTATTTATGTAGACTATTATGACAGACACAAACTATATATAGAAAAGCCTGTAAACATTTCAGTTGTGTTCTTGAAGTGGAGGTGGGGTCTATTACTATCGATATCAAACCAGATATTAGCTGTGGTCTTCCAAGTGCTCTGTGACAGTTTGGAAAGAACTATTGGAAATACAACTATGTTGCTCTTTACTAGTCTTTTACTGTATTCTTAGCCTATACAGCAACCCTTATAGATAGCTAAAGTTTGTGAGCTCTCTGTTTGTGGACAAACATGGTGTGTTTTGCTAGTGAGCTTTTTAGGTGAGGATTATAATTTTGTTGCATCTTGCAACACCCAATGCAATGGTTGTCCCTCCATGAGGAGAATGCCCAGTTTATTACACCAGCACAGTCCTAGAGTGTAGCTGCTTCACCTCAGTATCAGTATTTGGACTCCCAGCCCTGACCTAGGAACTGTCAGTTTCAAAGTTCTAGAACATCAAAGTCTGCACAAAAATGCAAATAAAGTTTTCTGTGATCAAGTAGTAGTATGCAGAATATAAATGTGTTAGCTGTATGCATGTGCTAAAGAACAATTAGGTTCTTATTTACTGTGTAGATTTTTAAGCTGAAAGTCAGTCAGGCTCTGGAACTGTGCAGAGTCAGCAGAAAACTGATCAAAAAAGGTGAATATTTTACATCATGCTAAACTGCAGAAGTGATTCATTGAGACTGGGGCAGGTGCCAGACGTGGTGCAAGAGATGGGCCCGCACTGAGTGGTTAAGGGCAAGGAGTGGTGTGGGTGAGGACACAGCAGCCAAATCTAAATCAGCTTTGGCTTTTGGGGAGCTGCAGCCTGAGAATTCTTATTTTAATGAAGTAACTCAATTTATTCCCCATCAGTTTTGAATGCATCTGGTTGTCGTAGAGCCTGAACTTGACCGCTGTCAATTTTCAAAGCTATTGAACTTCATATGAACTGCTATTTGAAAGCATGTTGAACAAGATTTTTAAACATCGTGTTTCTGTACTGACATGTCTGGCAAAAGCTGGAGTTTGGTTTTTGGCTTTCAGGTTAAATAGATCTGGAAGAGCCGTTGTGGTATATATAGTTTTGGAAATACAGGCTTCCTCATCTTGTTCTTTAAACAGTTTGTAACTTTTTCCCATCTGTGAGCGTGAGGTCCCAGTTACTTTTTCAGTATCCTGAAATCCTAGAAGTAATCCTAAAATTTAACACTGATAGATCTAATTCAAAGGCAAATCTGAGTTCTGTGAGCAAATTCAAGTTGTGGTTATGTCCCCATTTACTACACTTGCGTGGCTATTCCATGTTCCATTTTAGTATTATACTCAGGATATGTAGAAAAAGAGAAACAATGTGCTGCGATTTCGAGTCGTGCAAATACAGAAGAAGGATGTCCTTCCACTTCAAAGAGTGTGTCTAGAGTTACTTTTAGGAATAGCCGTTTGTGAGCCAAAATTGCTTTGGTTGCTGCTGTCAACCTGCTAAATCAGTCTCTTCCCCTTGCCTTTCTGGAGAGGCGGTGTGTACCCTATTTCTGAAGTACTGAGTTTGACTATTTTAATATCAATGTGAAGCTTGTGAACTTGTCCTGCCTAAAAATCATCACCTGATGATAAGACAGACTGTGTCTTGTCTATTTCCCTGAGGCAAGGGAAAAAAAAAAAAAGGAGAAAGCTTAGAGCTGAAGCCATCCTCCATGGCAGGCTTCTTAAATGATTGCGCTCTAGGTACAGTAATGTTAATATTTTTCCTAGTGACTGGTGAGTATA
Organism: Scolopax mira; assembly: GCA_004320125.1. Taxonomy (NCBI): domain Eukaryota; kingdom Metazoa; phylum Chordata; class Aves; order Charadriiformes; family Scolopacidae; genus Scolopax; species Scolopax mira. Next base: position 82,617 of record BJBW01012032.1, read on the forward strand.
CCATCAGAATGATGTTGTGGCTGAAGTCTTGTTGGAAACAGGTATTATTTGGCTTGCTGATTGATTTTTAAAGGCTAGAGGTTTGGGGTTTTTTTAGAGGTTTACATTGAGTTCTGCAGGATTTCTGGGATGATAAAAGTATGAATTTATAACTGAAGAAATTTTTTGCTTTTTCTACTTTAGATGCAGTGGCTCAGAAACACCTCTGAATAAGTATCCCCAGAAAAAGCCATCTAAGTGGGTGAAACCTGATAGATGCATTAAGGAAAATTCTGATATTTGAGAATGAAATATTTTCATCTGGTTTCTTTGGATAGAAGATGGAAGTAGACAAGTTTCAGCTTTTCAACCTAAACTGATGCTTGGGCAGTTAAATCTGATTTATCATGTTAAAGTGGAAAGGTTATCAGCAATACTTCTTTATTGTCACTTTTCATATCAGAAGTATATACCTGGCAGAAGGTATGGGGATTTATAGGGTGAGGTCTGGTTTATGACCCATGCGTATGGTTAACATATTACCAGAGAGTACCTAGCTGTGTGTATCCTTGTCCAGTCTAAATCTCCTGGATAATGAAAGGTGAAGTGTGGCATTGCAGTTGTCAATGGGAGCTGTCATATGGGAATCAATTAAACAGCAGTTAGTCTGTGGTGTGTTTGAAAAGGTTAGGAAGTGTTTAAAAAGGCACACAAACCAATGTATGGCTGAAATAAACCACTTACCCAAAGTCTTATTTATAAGCACCAGCTATTTACAGAGCTAGCCAGGAGTTTGCAGTTGTGTGTGGTTGATTGTTTTGTTTTGTGTTGGTTGTGTTTGGGGTTTTTTATTTTTATTTATTTTTTATTTGAAGACTATAGATGCTCCATGTACTAAAATACTTTGGAAACCTTGAAGATTAAACGTAGTACTGTGTCAGGGCAATGGACATTTAGGTTGTTATAAAGGTTCTTGAAATACATAACTTTAGATTGCTTTTGAATGTGAAGTTAGAACTATATGCTGCCAAAATTGAAATGAAGAAGTAGGCTTATTTCATTTAGATGTATGATCGCAGCTTTACAGGTAATTTCCCAGGAATCTCTCTAAGTATGTAAGGTGTTTCTGTAATGGAGTCTGTTGTGGTCTCTCTGGTTTTGATCAGTTCTGTTACAGTAATATTTACTAAAACATGATGATAACCTATGAGTTTATTAATTTCTGGTTCCTGTTACATGTACATTGCAGCATGATACAGAATTTATCATGCTTCAGGGCAGAATTAAAAGGGGGAAAACACAAAGCGAACAGTTGAAACAAGAAAACAGTAACGATGTAAAAACCCGGTAACATCTGAATTTGATAAGGATGGATCACTTGGAAAGCTGAAGTGTCTTGAACATGTCATAATATTTTGTTTAAAATCATGATAGCTGGGAAAATGCAGTACCATTCAGATGCTCTTCTTATTTTCTTACATTTTTTGGAATCCCTCTTTTTTTTTTTTTTTTTAATAGCTATTTTAGCAAACTTTTAGACAAACTTGTCTTTGCCTATTGAAAAATAAGATTATGTGTTTTCATCAGTATAAAGCCACTGCTGTGAAAATAGTCTGTAGTTACAGGGAAGAACAACTGCCCTTACCTCCCAGATATATATGTAGTGGGAGAGTGTGTATATGTATCTATACTTATATATAATGTGGGTCTGAGCTCTTTGCAGATTTTTAGAGGTAAAAGCAGTTCAGTTCACATGGCTTGTCTGGAGAGCACCACACGTGGCTGTCCCAACTCTAGTCATCGGAGTACCCTCTTTTACCACGTCTCTGAGAAGTAGAGTCTGTTTTATAAGTAAAGGGTACAACAAAGCATGGAAGTAGTAGTTAGTGACCACAAAATTGGAAAAATAATAAGCTGTAGTAATATCAAGATTGTAGTAAAGACTTGTAAATTGTCCTGCTGTTTGGCCTCTTTCTGTAGAAACTTTAGATGCTCCTTTAATTCCTTGTTTGCTTGCTTTATGGCTGAAAAAAATGAGGGAGAAGTAGGAAGGTTATATTCCCTTGAGACTTTTTAGGTCTAAAGTTCTAAACTGATGAATGCTAATATATAGTGGCCTATGTTTTGCTTTGCATTTTTAAAGTTCTTTTCCCAACCACACGGAACAGAAACAGTTTCTGTAAATGAAATGATCAATCTTTTTCAGGACATCTATAGAAAAACCTCAGCTCCGAAAAACATTTCACAACTGTGAGAGCAAATTACTCTGGATTAACTAGTTTACAGCCCTCGTGGATACTCTGCTTTGAAATACTACTTTATTTGCATGCTACTGTTTAGTTCATGTTTAATATACGAACTAAAATGGCTCTGTTTATTAAAAAAAAAAAAGTTGCTTGTTGGTTGTCACATATTTAAGGAAGGGTGCACGTGTTAACATGAAAAACAATGTTACATACATCTGTTTGTGTAAGGTAATATTGAAGTAATTCAAAAATACCTGTATTTCATAAATGTCCTCCCCTTTCCTGGAATTCTGAAATCTTAATGCTTATGTGAATTTGATGTGGAATTATTTTGAAGGATCATGTAAATGGGACTCTTTACTAATTGCATTTATACTCAGTGAGGCATTAAACAGTACAGAAGGAAGTGGTTCTGTAGGTTGTGAGAGTTCAGTGCTATCCAACAGTTGTGAACCTTTTAGCTGATATTGCAGGAGATGGGTAACTCTTGCTGCAGCATCTCTTTTCTTTTGGATGAGGGAGGGGAATGTAAATACAGTGGCATGACTTTGCTATTCCAAAACAGTTAAAATGTAACCTGATCTGTTTTGCTTGACACTATTAAATGGGTGGAAAAAATAACCACTCCCCACTCTAATTTGTGGTTCCTTATATGGTCAGTATACTGAAAAATGTTTTAAGTTTGTGCTTCTAAAATTAATATCTTTAGTCATTGAGAAAGAAAAGAAGCATATGCAAATTATATTAAAAAAATTGAAGTATTTTAACTTTTATATTAGCATAAATGTGGGGTTTTTTTCCTCCTAAATTGCATCAGTTTAATTCTTCCTAAAACCACAGAGTTTAGTCTGGGGTTCACATGAAGAAATACGTATTTAAAAAACAAATCCCAAGTTCTCTGTCTGCACAAGTCAAGTATAAGTTTTACACTGTTCAGTTCCTTCGTATACAAGGAAAGCAGTCCACTTTTTAGAAGTTAGGCGTTTCTTTCATTAAAATTATAGGTTCTAACTGTATGTTAGAAATCTCAGAGATTCAGATTGCACTCTGAAGTAGTCCTGAATTAATAATGGTGTGACACCGCCGATAAAATTAGGTGCTCCTTTTATGTTTAGTATTTTGACACCGATAATGGCCTAAGGAAGCCACAAAGATGATCGGAGGGCTGGAGCACCTTTGCTATGAAGACAGGCTGAGAGAACTGTGGTTGTTCAGCCTGGAGAAGAGAAGGCTCCAGGGAGACCTGATAGCAAGCAGCCTTTCAGTGTCTGAAGGGAGCCTATAGGAGAGATGGAGAGGGACTCTTTGTCCGTAAGTATAGCAATAGGTTGAGGGGTAGTAGTTTTAAACTCAAAAAGGGGAGATTTACATTAGGTACTAGGAAGAAGCTCTTTACTGTGAGGGTGGTGAGACACTGGAATGGGTTGCCCAGGGAAGTTGTGGATGCTCCATCCCTGGAGGTGTTCAAGGCCAGGCCGGATGGGGCTTTGAGCAACCTGCTCTGGTGGGAGGTGTCCCTGCCCATGGCAGGGGGTTGGAACTCGATGATATTTAAGGCTTTTCCACCTGAGTCAGTTCCCCAGTGCAGTTTGCTGAGTGACCCTGTAATGATAGCACTGTCTCAACCAAGCAGGTAATGGTGGAAAGGATACAGGCCGGTTAAGTGGTACTGCTGCCGAAAAGAAATTCTTGCTCAACTGCAACTGTTGTTCTGCCTTTGCCAGGCTTGAATTTGGGTGAGAAAACTTTGTGATTTCAGTAAAGCTGCTTGTACATGCTTTCACACTTAAAAGATGGGTTCTTGCATCACATGTTGTAAATTTAGCATAAGAGTGAAACTAGTCATTCACAGTATATTCTTTTTGGAGGAACTAGTGCTTTTTGGAACACTTAAAATAATTTTACAGTATACAAGAAAAATGATGATAGTATGTTTTGTTTTAAAGGCAATTGTTTTATAAGCATCTCACAAATATTGATCTAGAAACTAGCATAGTCTTCTAGTTGAGCAGTGTGCATTTAAAATTCATTGGGATTACAAAGCTCTTAGGAAGAATGGTGTATTAGATTGATAGTAGTTGTCTTTTCACCCTAACTTGAAAACCAGGCCTTCTCCCAAAAATTTTAACATTCCCTTTCTTAAGCTAATAGGTTTTCCATAACACCAAAGCAGTTAAACCTGGAGACGGGGTTCTTTGGGAATATGCTAAATACGACAATCATGAATTACTCATAATTTGCTTAGTACTTAGCCAATATATTGGCTATCAGCTATAGAAACATGCAGGTGTCCATAAAATTGGAGGGATATATTGGGTTTTCATGCTGAAACTGTATCTACATTGTATGTATGTGATTTTGTGCGTGAACCTCAGACATTTTACTGAGTTCTGCTTTGTACATTGGATATACAAAGCAGTTCAATATTTGTGGTTTTTTATTTTCTTTTCACTCTTGTGAATTATTTCTTACATATAACATTGCATTTGTTGGTCCCAAGTAGAACAGTAACAGTAAATATGTGTGTGTGTGTTTGATTTTCAGATACGTGTTAATTTGTACATCTAAACTCTTGGGATTTTACCTAGTAACAAAAGATGCTGTATGTGCTAGGTGCTGTAAGAAAAATGATTTCAGAATTCCTCAATTCTTTGGAATCTTTGGCAACTAGTCCTAGAAGTTGACAACTGCTAGCACCCTATGAGAATTATTTATTTAAAGTTCCAGTAGTATTGGTTATATTTCACATTTTATTATGCAGTATTTTAAATAATACACCAAATCTGGTGTAGTTGGTATTGCCCTGAATGTCTTATGTCAACTAACATCATTTGTTGTCCATGTGTAGTTTCAAGAGGAGGCTGTTGAGATGCAGAATAACAACAGCTTAAGAAATTGCTATTGTATAGATTTATATACATCTAGATCCATTATAGTCCAATATGTCAATCATATAAATTCAATGGTGTATACCTCAGGATAATTTTCCTAGTAAATAAATAAATAAATTTGCTTCTAAGTAAGTATTTATATTTTATGTTGCTAGCAACAGGCCTGCCTGCATTCACCGAAGGTCAGTGACCTGAATTATGTTCATCTCTGACAGCAGTGTGTGTAGTCATGAGATACGCAGAGATTTCTCTGGTACTTCATGAATTTTGACTTTATATACTACAAAATAACATTTTTGCAGAGGGAAAAATTCCAGAACTTTGTGGTGATTAGCTTGCAAAATCTTTCCATTTTTTACTAAAGTTGCCATATTGAGTCTTATAATACAGTGGTACTGGATAAGGAAAATTATAAACAAAATGTTTTAATTAGTAAAATGCAAAAAGTAAAACCCTCTCCAGCAGACTTTTCTTTTAGTTCAAGCCTTTGGCTGTGCTATTGTTGATATTCTGAAAACTCTTTATTTAAATTTGTCATGGAAAGAATTCTTCATATATGCTTAAAATTAAAGAAAGGGAAAGTCAGAGACACATGAAAGTTTTATGCATTTTACAGTCACCATCTTTATAATATGGTGGAGTATAACCTAAGATAAAATGTGCTCAGTGTCTTTCACTTATTTAACTACACACTTTGTAGTAAAGCTGAACTCTATACTTGAAATTATTCATTAATGTGGAGTGGCTGAGGATAGGTAATCCCATTATATGTATTTTGAGGAGATCAGAAGAGCATTGTGTGGGTAGGAAAGATGAAGAGCAGAAAGCAACAGCAATTAAAATAGGAAATAAAAGCATGAAGTAAAGTTTTAACATGGTAGCTTTGTACAGAGTTGATTTCCAAGAACTGCTCTCTTTGTTTAAATGAAAGACTTCCACTTTTATTCTTTTGTTTGGGTTACCGCTTTCAATAATTTACTTTTAAACACCTTTCTTGTCATCTCTTACTTTTCCTACTCCTGTATTTCTAATTCACTTCTGTTCTGTACCAGAAAGTAGATCAAACTGGGTTCCTGAAGCCCAGTAAATGTTATTACTGAGGTAATTCTTCTGGTAATGATCTTACCGACTGTGATGAGTGGGATTTGTTCATGCCTCCTCTTAGCATCAATTTATTATCTAAACCAAGAACACTTTGAAGAGGCCTTTTGACTGGCAATGAGAAGGCACAACATAAGACACTCAGTTATTGAGTGTAATGTGTTGCCCCTTTGGTTGTATCTTTTTTTTTAAAAAAAAAAAAGTTAAAAATGTTACCCTTTAAGGTAACATTAAGATTTAAGGCTGTCTGTCTGTCTCTCTCTCTCTCTCTCTCTCTCTGTGTGTGTGTGTGATACTGTTACCATCACAGTAACTCATTGTCTTTGTTCTCAGCTAATGTTTTAGAATTACTTTGTAATTTGTGGATCCCTTCTTAGGATACAGTGCTACAACAGACACCTACCTTTCTGCTCCAGGTCATAGTTCCATGCTAGTTGTCCAGTTCTTCAGAAGGTAATTGTTGGAGAGCTGTAAGGAGACTGAAGAAGTGCTTTGGTTTGTGGTGGATGTGTTTTGCTGGTTAGCTATGAAGTGGGTGGATGTATTGATTCCCTGTTAATAAACTGTTAATGACTTTATAGGTAAATCAACAACTCTCCCCTGTTGCTGGTGACTCTGTCATCATCTAAATTACAAAATAATTCAGGTCTGTGTGTGTTAGTTACCTTTACGGTTTGGTTTCTCCTTTCTTGTACCTTTGTGAATTCTTTGCAAGATAAATACATTTTCAGAGTTAGTGTTATAAGTGATCTTAAAATATTCTAACTTAATTTCCAGTCAACAAAAAGCATAGCTTCCTAAATGTATGAAGTTGCTTTACTCCTTTCACAAAATGAGCTGTGTGATTTCAAGTTCTGTAGTTATAACTTGGTAGCCTGTATTTATTGGATAGTATGTTCTTAAACTGATTTCTTTTTCTTAGAGTTTGGCAGTCTGTTGTCCAGGTCAGTGCTGTATGTTGCTAGTGTTGCAGTTGGTTTGATAGAACATTAGGCTTTTGCAAAGCACTGGGGATGTGCTAATGTGCTGCTTTTGGAGCATGCCATTCCCATTGTAGAACTGGCAGAAGACAATGTATGAATGCTCTACAATCTATTTGGCTAAAAATCAGCTAGCTTTGCTCAAACTATGTTTGTTGATAGTTTGAACTAAGCTGGTTTAGTATTGAATCTGGCCTTGTACTGATACAAACAAGTGGTGATCCTTGATGTATTTGAGCTACAAGTTGGTAAAGACAAAAGTGTTATCTTTGGTCCTTTCAGCTACTACTGGAAAAGGCTTTCTATAATCTTACTGTCCATAGATACCTTTTTATTTTTTTTAAATCACAGTATCTTGGCTGGAGAAAGCTTTCAAAAATGGTACTACCTCGGTAGCTTTAAGGTATTGATGTAAGTTGAGTATATATGGTGCTCCAAGTCTTCTATTTGTTCGTTTAAATCCAAGGACTATTTAGTGTAAAGGAGAGAAGAGTTTGTTCTTCCTCTGTTCTTATTCTTGAACAAGTGACTGTCTCTGCTGCGTTTAGTGCAACTAACCTCAGTACAAGACACTGTGTCTGTCTGTGTGATATATACACCTACAATATGTACCAGACCGAATCTTTTATCCTAATTAAGTGATTTAGGCTTGAGAGTTTGTAGGATCTTGTGTAGCCGTAGGTAGTATTCATCAGCCTTATCCAAGTTTATGGATCCTGTGGATGTGGCAATGATGTTCTATGTCACTACGTTCCACTACGTGGAACTTTACTTGTGAAAAAATAAAGCTGTTGATTCATGATGTGGGATGACCAGTTTTTGTTTGCCCTCTCCATCTTTTGGAGTCATGACAGCAAGAATTCACCTGCTCATAAAATAAAATGACTGCAACATATACTCCTATATGTGTCACATAAGAAATTCTTCCATGTCTTCCTGCCACTCCCTTTTGTTTGTGTGTGTGACATTTCTGTGGTGCAAGGGAAGAAGCCAGTGTGGTGGCAGAAAGGCTAACTGGGTTTAGAGTGTGTGCAGTGCTCAAACAGTCATTGTTAGTGAAGAAATGGAGCAAACTGCAATGTTTTCTGCTAAAATTTCAGTATGTAAGTGCATTTTAGGCTAGTTGCACTTTCTTGGAGTTAGATATAACAGGAGATGTTTAATTAGTAATAATCTAGACTCTACAATTTGAGCTGTTAGGTAATTTGCAGAGGTTCTCTAAAATTCTCAGTTATTTGTAAGTGGTTTTGCTATTTTCCTAGGTTGTAGAGCACCAATGATACTTTATTGGACAACAAGTGAAAAGCAAACACCTGAAAAATACCTTGACCAGGGCTTGATTGTTATTGGGTGTTGTGTTTTGTTGGGGTTTTTTTGGTGGTGTTTGGGTTATTTTGTGTAATCCCACAGTTCTTTTTGTCCAATGAACCTAATTCAATTTCATGGGAGATACTAGGAAAAAATAGACTTGTACATTTATAGATTTATGTGCACTTTTAGTTCTGTATTTGTTGATTTGGTAAGATCCTACAGAGGTTCAGTCATGTTTTAGAAATACCTTCCTGGGTTACTGTATTAACATATTTAAGGGCTTTGCAAAGATGATTAACTATTGATAATTTCACTTTTGCAGGTTTGAGAAGAGCTTTTTTTGAGTGACCTTAATTTTCAGAATAGTTCAATGACCAGTTGAAATCTAAGTTAATTCCTGAAATTTTGACATTTAGATATTTTTTTTCTAGCTATAGTTTTGTGATGTCTGTCTCTACTTTTACTGTTGGAAACCTTCATTTTCATTTGGAACTTCCGTGGTTTAGCTCTGTGGTTATACTTGAGAGCTAGGGTTGGAGTAAGCACGACGTGGAATGGAAGTTTACAATTTTTAGGTATTTTACTAGTTTATATTTATATAATTTACTTTTTTTTTTCTTCATTTTGCAGTGTTGTTTGCTGCTGGACTTCCCCTGCCCCCCACACCCCCGCAGGATGATATGAGACTTGAAAGAAGACGATGCATACAGGTGATCTTATTTTCAAGGGCTTTTAGAAGGGAAATTTTTTTTGTGTTTTTTGTTTCTATTCCATTCTCTGTTGCTCCCAAATTATGTTGTTCCAACCTTAGTAGAATATTTAAGAACCTGTGGAATTTTGAAATCTTTCTTTGCCCTGTGAAATTCTTTTGCAACTGTCCAGGAAGAAAATGGTTTCCCTGAATGGAAATATTGTTTCCAAAGCTTTATACAAAACAAAATAAAAAAAGTTTGCTTTTAAAGATGAGAACTTAAACGAACTGCTTTTAGTCTAGTCTTGTTTACTGTTACCTCCTTTTAATCCCCCCCTACTTGCCAGCAGATGTAGGTCACCTGTTTAATGACACATTATTTCAATCACTCATTAACTTTCTTTTAAAGAAATGTTATGGATCTCTCTGAAAAAGCATAACAAATTAATAGCTAAGAGTTCATTGTGCCTTATCACATACTTATGTAAGATTTCTCAAGACCTGAGGATAGGATCTTTGAACATCTTTGAAAGTCTCTAGCCATTCTTAAAATTAATGTTTTAGGAAGTTCTTCCATTTTTTACTAATCAAAATGCTGTGAGTACACTAAGTGTATTTGGAGATTAAACAGATATTTTTAGTGATACTGTTTTGCTGGAAATATGGTTAATATTTTGACATTAAAAATCATGATCAGAAGCAGAATAAAACTTAGGTTGTACAGGAGGATTGGTGTAGTTCTTTATACTCAAATACCCTTATTTAAGCAGTGAACAGTTCTGTGACTGCCATGTTGAGGCTTGTAATAGTGAAGTACACATAAAACAGATCTTTCATTTACTTGTTCAGCTTTAAAACCCATGAATCCTTGGGGTCGGGAAAAAACCTAGGTAGATTTACGTATGCATGCAGATCATCTCCTGATTGACAGTTTTCAGTTGCATCAGCTGTTCATGCATAAACAGCTTTAGAGGGTATATTTACATGGAACATGTTGGATTAAGACCAAGATGCTGTAAGTGAGTATTTCATTCTGTGGAAACTAAACATTCATTTCAGTTGAATGTAAGTTGCATGTTGATAGGTCAAATAAAACTGGGTCTAAAGAATTCTAAAATCAGGTGAGGCAAATAAGAGGAGAAAGAAAAAAAAATATTCGCAAGGGATATTTAATTTGTTGTAAATATATAAATCTAGAGGAATAGTATTTAAAGTCTCAAAATTGAATCTTTTGATGTCCCATCAAATTTGTGGAGCTCTGTCTAGCAGGCAGTCACTGCAATTGGTAACATTATAGGTCATTCGCTTGTTGCAGTGTAAGTTAAAATATAGTGCAACTTGAATATTTAAAAAATTGTTTGAAAGATTTGAAAATAATTCATCCTACAACTGAGAGGAGAGATAATATGAAATAGTACCTTACATATCTTGCACTGTTTGAGATAATTAACTTTCATATTGTAATACATTAATCTGATTTGAAACTTGAAACTTAAGCACTTTCAGTTTTGGTCAGGATCTCTGGTGATAGTGAACTTGTTGAATTACGAGCTTAGTAGAAATGTACACAAGATTTTAAATTTTAAGTAAAATTCTGTCCTCTAAAGCCCAAATTATTTATTTTGAAGCCCCATGATAGGTGCAGATTGAAAAACAGTGGTGCCTTGACAAAGACTTTCAGGCTTCTGATGTGTCATATAAATTGAAAGTTAGGCAAGTAAGACTAATTTTCAGTTTTCTGTTTATTAGGAGAGCCAATATTAGTATGCTAAGGTTCCGAGAATAAACATGATTTGCATGCTTTAAAATGAAAAAATGTACTGTAATTATTTTGTAATGCAATAACAGCAAGAGTCATATGATGACTCTGCTGATATCTTTCTCAAGTTCAAAGTAGCTGGTGAGAGCTCAGGCCAGAAATTGAAAGGTTTTGTGGTTATTGAGAACAGTTCTTTTGCATTTTTAACAAGGCTGGGCTTCTGAAGGGTGACTGATCTGGGTGACTGATCAGACATGCCTGGTAATGTCTAAGCTACCTTTGGCTAAAGGATGAAAGCTTCTATAGGGTAAATAAATTCTTTGTTATAATGGGCATCACTTCTTTTCATTGAAAACTGACCTACCCTAATCCCCTAAAATTAACCACAGCATAACTGAAGGGAAACAATCTTGAGGAAGAGGATTTTTTTCACTTTTTGAATCTTGGAATACATGAACTTGAGATCAACAGTTAAGATGAAAACACAGAAATGTACTAAGGTCCACACTGCTTTAAACAAAAAACAAAAAGTGAAAATATTGAATTGATACTGAACCTTATTTTCCCATTTTGACCAACCAGGAAAGCAAATTTGCAGCATGTCTGACTTATCTTTTTGCCCTGTTCTTAGCACCTGTGTTGTCTAAGACATAGATAGAGAGGGGCATTTTAAGATACTATTTAGAGGACTGAATAATTTTTAATAATTGCTTTTTGTCAGTCTTGTTGACTGATTGATTTTATAGGATCTATACTGCTTTTCAGTGAAACATGGCAATAAACAGAGATGGGGGTTCAGCTCATTATAGGAAAAGCTAGATTTATATTTCAGACATGCTTGTGCATTACAAATGCATGTTATGATAACAAAGTTAATGCCTTAGAATATTGTTTGTAATAAAAAAAAAAAAAAGCATGTGAATATCTCCTTCTAATTCTTTGTACTTTGAAAGTCAGTTTCTCAGGGACATTTTCTGAAAGGAAGGAACCGTAAGTGCCAATGCTATTACTACCATTATGGTTGTAGTTATTATGCTGATAATCATACTAGCAAGTGTTTACTTTTAATGGTGTAGTAGCATCAGATTTCAGAATGTGCTGTGTACTTACCAGCAAGGATTCATCTTGTGTTTAAAAGTTCATGTTTTCAAAGTGATTGCTACATCTTGTCCTGCACCTGTTAAGCAGACTATAACTGTGTGGTTGGTTGTTACTTTTATTTCTCCTCTTTGTGGAGGCTACCTTATAAAAATGGATTGGTTTTATAACAAAGAACTTTCTGGTTTTGGCTTTGATTTTTCTATTTAACTGCAGCCTAGGAAAACATAACTAAAAAGAATTAGTTGTCTTTAGGCTTTTGAAGAGCTCAAAGCTTCTTGTCTTTTCTTAACGTTTGTAAGAAAAGGACTCATATGTCAATTGAGAGTATAAGGGACCAGTATAGATCTACTAAACCAGAACTATGAGTTCCAGAAGGATCCATTCCATAACACCACATGCTGATCCTCTCAGAGGAGATTAACTGGTAACAGTTATTGTTGAACTATTGTTCTTGAAAGCAGAAGGGAATGAAAAAGAGGCTGCATGTCCTGAACTGCTTTTTGATGATGGTGCTCTTTATATTAAAACGCAACAGATATCTCTTCCTGATTTAGATCTCCCAAAACACCATTGAACAACATTGTTTGGGACACTTCTGCCTACTAAGGGCAGCACGGAAACAGGGTAACTGTTACCAGTTATGTCTTAAATAGACATATATAGTGTATATATATATATATTAAAGCATTGTTCTCCAGTTCTTATGTCTATCTAAACTGCTCCAGAGATTTGATGATATAAAATCACTAGAAAGAAGTGTAGAGTGGTTATTTTATCTTTAATTATGTAGTAGAATTTATTATGTATTAACTTTATTTTTTGAATACATTCACATTTTCATGGGTAGATCTGAATGGAGAAAACAGGTCAAAAATAAGTTATATCAAATTCTTCTCTTCATCATAATACTATATTGAATGCACCAGAGGTGTTGAGAATCAATCAAGTGATATAAAATGTGAAAATTTTATTTTTGAGTTTGATAAAACATGGAAAGTGATCATATTGCTCTTAACCTTAAAAAAAATAAGTCATGTTTGGAAATAGTTTATGTTTGGAGAAGGAAAAAAAGAACCATTCCAATACTACTCAATTAGAATAGTGCAAAACCAATGAAATAGGAGATACTTGTGTTAGATACCTGCCTTTTCCCCTCACCCTCAGCTGTTATATTAAAATATAACAGGTAAAAGGATTCTGGGAAATTCTTGGATTGGATTGAGTTTATAGTCTTGCAAATGTTCCGATGTTAGTTTTATGTAAGAGTAGAATGAAAATTTAGAATTGGGCCATGTCTCTCATGTCTCATATTCCTAATATTTTAGCTACTGATTTCATTCAGCCTGTAGCTATTTTGAAGAATGTTTTCATATGTGTCAGTAGTAAAAAAAAAACCAAAACAACAACAAACCAAAGCAAAAAAACCCCGTACTGTTATCCTGTAGTGAAAAAAAAATTATGTCCAATATTGCTGTTCTGTATTTTGAAGTTCATCTGTATTACATCATACCAGATCTGCTGATATGCCTTTGAACTTTAAGTTTTACCAGGGAATTTCAGAAACTTATTGAGGCATCACCTTTTAATCACCTACCTGTATCTTCTTGTTGAAATGATGACTGTACCATCCATGGTTCCACTGAAGTAATTGCATACCTGGAGTGTCTTTTGTGAGATTTTATCATGTTGGCATAAAACCAGAACTGGGTTGTAAAGAAGCAAACGCTTGGTCTGTGTGCTAATTAATTTCATACTGAAGCTTGGTATGGGCTGGTTCCGGTTTTGTTTCTGGTTGGTGACTGTCATTCCAATTAGATGGATTCTGTCCATCAGTGACTTTTTCACATACTTGACTGTATCCTTACAGGCAGTTTTTGTTGGATTTTGAGGTCTTGGCTGGGCAGATAAACAAAAATTTAACATAAACAGAAGATACTAAGAAAATAATGTAAAAGACAGGGTTGCTCATTAGTAGTGAAAGTTTTAAATATAGATGGCTAATGAGCACTTGCATGAATGCTTTTAGGGTTAACTGCTATTTTTACATAGATAACTCTGGTTGCGGGAGCTGTTCATGCCGTCTTTCTGGCTGTTAGTTTTTTGTCAGCAGTTGTGAGAAAGCAGTCAGGAACGAGTTGAACACAGTTGCTTACTGAAGGGCAACAGTTATCATATTGAAAGTGGAAGTTCTGCTTTTCAGAGATGGAGTCATTGACCTCAATGAATGATAACCTTGAAGTCAAGAGACTAGATTAATGCTCTACTTTCTGTATTTGAGAACAGAAATGTGAAAACCTGGACAGCTAAAGTTAGATTCATGCATCCATATTTAAAAAGAAGTTGCCTATTTAAAAGAAAAGAGATTTTTTTTTCCCCCTCCTCGAAAATTGCTTAGTACCTGTGATATTGAACATTTAAGTTTTCAACCTTAGTCTTCATCTAAGAGGAAACAAATGACAAAAAAAACCATTCCAGGGTTTTGACATGGAATTCTAGCTACATTTCTTATTCAGGAACACACTGAAAGCATCTAAACCAGAAAATCTTTAGGGGGGTCTGTTTTTATTTAATTTGATTCCTCTTAAGAGAAAGCAACTCTCTTAAGAGAGAGAGGTGTAAGTTCTTGTCAAAAGCCCTATTAGTAGTTGTCTAGGTTTTTTTCATGTCTGAAGCTTCATTTGTGTTTTGGAGCAAAAGTAATGGAAATAATCTCTCTTAGGCTGTTCATAAGAGCGATCAGTGGGGCTCACAGAGGCGTTGGGTAGCAGTAGTCAACAGCAGCTTGTTTCTTCAGAGGTGCAGGGAGGGGGATGAACATAGATCTACAGCCACTGCAGTCAAGTCTCCCTCTCGTGTGTTGGTGGAGTTGAGATGCTGTCAGTTCAGGGGACCATCAGGAGATAGGAGAGTCAAATGAGGTTTGAGCTTTCAAAAGCATTACATTGCTGCATAATGCTTAAAATAAGT
>BJBW01012032.1:97880-108200 GCA_004320125.1 Scolopax mira
AAAAAAAATCAAATTCAGATTAAGAATTACAATCTTAACTATTATAAAAACTGCTGTACGTTGCCAGAATTATTGGTCTGTGCACTGAAAATGCCTGAGGTCTTCAACGAACATATCACTACAAATAGAGAGTCTGTCTTATAGCCCTTAAAGTCATCAAATGAGCAGCTGTAATGAAAAAGCTCCTGTCGTGTCAGAGTGTTGTGTGTGAAGGAAAAGCAAAGGTTCTCTTGGGTAAGGCAGTAATAGGCTGGCTAGACTGCCTTTAGAGCTGCTAATACAGTCTCAGTGTTGTGCTGTATCATGTTGACTTACTGGCTCAGGTGTTTGTTAGTGTGAGCATTCATGGCTTATGCATCATATTTTATAGAGACAGCTTTTTTTGTCCCGTTTTGTGTGCTTTTAGTAGCAAGCTGCATTCCCAGAGTGATAGGCTGCCCGGGCTGGGGGGTTTTTGAGTGAAGCTGCGAGTGATGAGCTTTGAAGGGAATCTTAGCCCTATGCTTCTTGGGAGAACGCCATCGGTTTCTATCCTCTGTCTAGAGGAAGCTTCTTCCCTTGAACTCAACAGTGGACAGTACTTGTTCAAAGAGTTTGCCCTTTACAGCTTTCTAAGAATCACATCTGTATTCTTGCTTTCCTAAAGTACATCCTAGGGTGCAAATCTTTCATTGCACAGAGCAATAGCTTTATTAGCCATCTGTGGAGACACGATACCTGAAATTCATCGTTTTTGACCAGTCCTAGCAACCAAGCAAGCTTAATAGTGGTTAAATAAACATGTTAACACCTATCCTATGTAGAATCCATAAGCAGGGGAATAAGTGATTGTGGGAGGCATCTTCTTTTGTAAGTCATGCAGTCAGATATAAATGACCTCTCCCTCTATCCCTGAAAAGTTAGATTCTTTTGGGGTTAGGTTTTATAATACAGACAGAAAAGCCAAAGGATGTCTCTCTTAATGGCCGGTCCTGAGAACTTGATAGTTTTTGGTAGGAAATCTGTTGATAATACCTTATCAAGTAGGTGGGGTGCAAGAACTATGCAAATATTGTTCATAAATCTTGATGAAATTGGACATTATGACTTCCTAAAAAGTGTAATTTTTCTATATCTAGTCAGCCTGTTGCTATTCAGTTCAATTAATCCCTTGATATATGGGTTTTAATATGTTTATATTGAATGCTATTCCAGACAGTAGTAACCCCATGTTCTGTTAGCTTGATGCCTAACTTATGCCAAGCTGGTGCATTACCAGTTTATCAAAGCAACACGGGATACACTAAGACTTGATGGAGGAGTTTTTTGCCTAGTCATTCGTAGGGGAGAAAGTGTTCCCCTCTACAGGTTTCATGATTGTTTCTTTGTCTTAATATGCAATCAACTACCCATGCTTATTAGCTTGGATATCTCAATAAGACAACTTAAGGACATACTTGTCAGCTGTTTTGTGTCACTAGATGCAGTTCAGACATAATCTAAGTGGGTCTACTAAAAACCTTCTATGCTGAGGAACATAATGGAGCTTGGAAAATGGTGTAAAACTGAGACTGCTGTCGCTCTGAGATTTTCATCCTGACACGCTATTCTCAAAAATACATATTTGTTGATAAGTTGTTATGGAAAATTATTAGATTAGAGAGCAAGAAACAAACATTTGTTTTTATGAGTGGTGGTGAGATGTCAAATTTACAGTTTTGACCTTTCAGCTATCCTGGCAACAGAGTTAGTGGGTGATATGCAGCCCAACATGTATTGATCAGACAAAGGGATATTCTAAAGCCTTGTTTCTGAGGCCCATCACTTCATTGATACTAACATCTAACTCTTGTTGACATTTTCCTGAGTTAAGTACCTAAGTATCTTTGAAGATCTAGCTTTTAGTATATTGCAGATAGGGGTAGCTGTTGAATGTAATTGCTAAAAGGTGGAGCAGGTGACAGCAGTTTTATTCCGGGCATAGAAGAGAGACTTATTCCTGATTTTCTACTGCCCCATGGAAATCTATTGGTGTCTGTGTTTTCCTAACAAATTGGTTATTAAGGATCCATTTGAAAACTGAGGATACGAACATAGGATTGAGTTCTGCTTGTACTGGTTAGTTCTGGTACTTCTACCTGGTTTCCCTTTTTTGCATACTCCTATTTCATTGTCTTACTCAATTCTCTTTATGTGCAAAGAGAGAATCCAACCTAAAGTTTGGTACACCACCCAACACTGTCGCTTTGTCTCACAGTGTCTTTACTTACATCACAGAGAATTCGATTTGTGTATCTTGCCTACTTGAGGTCATTATTTTGGAGTGAAATTGCCTCAAATCAGGATGTTGTGCTACCTCTGAAACATAATGTAGAAGGATTGATAGATGTGCTGTGCCAGGAAATGAAGTAGGAGGATAGTGTTTGCAAAGGTGCATGTTGCTGGCTTCACTCTTACCTGGACACAAGCGGACACAAGTTATGCAGGCAGTAAGGTGTTTGGATAGAGAAGCAACATTATAGTACTGTGATTATAATTCATGGTTCCTCAGGGCTATCTCAACATTCCAGGGGAATAAATAACAGTTTCTGGCAATACGTGAGGATGCTTGTACAGACAGCAGTGATTAGAGAAGCCCAAAAAGTGGGATGAATATAACCGTATTTTGATGGATTCTTATTTAAATGGTAGCTTATCTGGTGTAGGACTTTCATCCATCTTCAAGCTACTCCAGGGTCACTGAGTATGCCTAGATGGCTTGAACTGAGACTGCAAGTTTTTGTATATTAGTAAAAGTATGTATGATTTCACCTGTCATATTAATATGAGTTCTGACTTGTTAGTAATGTTTCTCAGAAGTAGCTCAGAGAGTTTCTCAACTCTCGCTGTGAGTTGGATTGAATATGAAACTGATATCTTTGTGTAGGTATGGGATATGGGCTTACACGGATTAGGTCAGCTTATTAAAAATAGAGGGAAAAAAATAGACAAAACTTAGTAAACATAATTGTTTACTTTCTAGTAATATGGAGTCTTTGTTCTAGCTTGGAACGAAGGGGTGAGTTTGCCCTTTGAAATATTCCACTTAACTAAATTTTATTAAAATATCTGTGAAAAGCAATGGATGTCCATTGTACTTGAATTTACAACTTTGTTTTAGGTAATATTCTGTATTTCTGCGTTAAGGTGGTATTTTAAGTGGGCTATGTGTTAACTCCTTAAAGAATGTAAAAAGGTAGTAATTATTAATTGATTTACTTTTGTTTCTAATATTAAACATTATACCTTTCTAAAACTTTCTGCTGTAAAATTAAGTAATCATTTTACAGTGCTGAGTTAATTATTGGAGACTTGCCTGAGCAAAATGATGTACCCATAACGTATATATGTATTTAGGTGTATTTATGGCTCTTAGTTTCAGAAGGTGGTGTGCAAAAGCTAGTGTTTCTTTTAAGCTAAATATTCACATATCTGGAGTGTTCTCTGAAATTCAGTTTTGCAAAATTGGCGTGTTGAAGGAAAACTATCAAAGCAAAGATGATGCTGATAAGTAAATAATGGAGAAAAAAAATAAGGTGGTCTTGTGTACTTTAATTTAGTCTAGTTTGTGAAGATCTTTGCATACATGTGTTTTGTACTTGGTGATCCTCAGTATCACCTAATTGTTCCTGTCCTTTGATCTCGCTGTGCACTAGTCTGATTAGAGCAGTAGCTTCTTTTAAACTGAGCACCTTGCAAAGAAACAGATTCAGCAGGTCAAAATCTTCAAGGAAGCAGTGCAGTTTTTCAACGATAGCTTTTGACATGTCTTCCTCCTTCTTTCTTTGCACCCTGGTAATTTATGAAAAAATGTGTTCACAATAGGACCATTTCTGTTTGGTTTGTCATTTTCACTGTTTGGAAGGAGATTTTTCTCAAGGAAGGTAGAAAACACTATTTGTTAAGTATGCCAAAAGAGAGCTACAAGAGCAGATGTAGTCAGAAGAGATTTAAGAATAAAATTTCACAGACAAAAAGGCCGACTTCTCTGTTAGTAAATTGAATGTACCCAGCCACTGAAGCTGATCACATGGAACAGCACACATCTGTGCTAGTTAACTGTCCTAGCCTGTAAAACTGGGTGGCTGCCTGAAAGCTGCCTATTGGGAAGGATTCCTGGAACATGCTGACTGCCACACATTCCCAGGAGTTACTGCGGAAGAGTGCTAGTTGGAATGGATGCTGTGAATGCTCTAACATTTTACTAACGCAGTGGATCGTAGTCCCGTGTTTGGGAACCTTCCTCGGCCCAGCTGAATCTGCTAGTATAGATGGACACAGCTGCTGGTTCCACATTTACTGAACTATGAAGTCTGCTGTTGTCTTCTAGTTCTTGAAGAAGGACTGGTAGAAGCCTTTTTTGTTTACCTTTGGATTTACTGTTGTCTCAGAAGATAGATATTTTTTTTTTCCCCTTCCTGGTCAAAACAAAGAAAACATGCATAACCTTTTGTTATGGATACATTCCATATATATGTATGTATATGTGTGTGTATATATATTTATATAACTTCTCTTTTCCTGACCTGGAGCTGCGGGACTATTTCTTTGCTTCCTTCTCACTTAAAAAGCATCTGTAAAATTGTTCTTCTTCTCTGGCTTAAGCTGAGTTTATGAACTTTATGGGTCTTTGTGACTTCTCTTGTGAAGAAAAGAGGTTTTCCTCAGAAAAAGAGGTTGTTTCACACCCAAATCTATTGGTCAATTTACATGTGAAGATTCTGCAACTTCAGTTTAGAATGCTGTGTTCAGCTTTGTATTCCTACAAAGATATTGGTAGCAAAAGCCCTCAGGCAACAACTGTTTGGATCTTGAGAAAGGCAAAAATTAGTTGTTGTGTTTTTTGTTTGTTTGGTGTTTTCCTCTATGTCTGGAGGCATGTGGAGCTCCAGGGGAAGGGAAGGCAAGAAGCGAAACTTCATTTTTTCTTGGGAGAAATCCAGACTCTATAGGCTGCCATCCAAATGCAAAAAAATCTGACACACTGTTCAGAAAAAGTGCCACCAAAACGTAGCTAGCTGAATACTCCGCTTTTTCAATAGAAGGCAGTTTCTTTAAATAGAATTTGGGAGCTAACTTTGTCTAGAGCAATGATTTGGGTTAAAAACACTGCCAGATCTATAATGACGCCTTTTTACTTGAAGTCTTTCACTCTGGCTACAGGTATGCTACTTGGCTGCATGTAAACACTCCATACATATTAAGACAGCACAGGAATAATTTCTCTGTGATCTATAGCCTACGTAATATGAATGAAAAATCTACTTCACCATTTTCTCAGGGAAGGGGTTGGTAAAGAAAAGATGGAATTCTTGTATTGCACAAAAGCACTTGCGTATGATTTACAGCTTTGTTATAGTTTGAGTATTTTAATACAGTACTTTATTTTTTTACTTTGTATCACTTTTTTTTTTCAAAGATGTGAGTTTATTAGCAGTATTTTTTTGGCATAAAAAAATCCACATTATCCTTGGTAACAGATTAGCAGTAGCTTCGTCGTTCCAAGAAGCGTCAGTAAACCACTAGGAAGATGGTTAATCTTCCTCTTATCTAAGCCTTTTGATCAATTTAGAGAAAAGTGAATTGGTGCCTTATGAGCAAGTCTATGCAGCACGCTACTTAAATGAAGTGATTTGGTCTCCTTTCAAGATTAGCTACATGGTTATTTATCTAATGAATCAACTAAATTTTATCAAAGACCAGCACCTTTTGGATTAATGGAACTTCTCTCAGAGGTCTGTCTTTCCTTAGCAAAGTCCATTCAAAGATATGAACTGTAAGAGTTGGTCAGTTTTTGAAAATATGAAATGTTTGGAAATTTATTAGAAGTGTGTGTACAAGATGCTGCATGGAGAAGCATCAATATGCTCATTTTTGAAGAGTCAGGGAGCCTCTTTTTTCCAATTCTGGGGTGCTCAGTACATCTATAGGGGACAGGACAAGCATGTTAACTTCTAAGTATGAATTTGTATGCCTAACGTGATTCTGGCCTTCAGTAATTAAATCCTGTCTGTCTAGTTCCTCATCTGAGTAGACAGAATGACTGTCTAATCTCATTACAGAAGGGGGTTTTATGCACGGGTCCACTTACTATTGATCTTTCTTCTAGTTACAGTCCTTGATCCTCAACCTTATTCTTTGAGACTCTGTGGTCATTTCTTCAGAATTCAGAAATAAAGTAGTAGGCTTTTCTTCCAGGTAATAGTCCCTTCTGATGATGAACGTAGAGAAGATAGTTTGGATGAATTGTTCCCAATGGATGAGCTGAACTTGGATATCCGCCATTTTGGATACACATAAACTGAAGGATGGGGGAAGTCTTCTGGTGTTCCTCATAAAGCTTTTCCTTATTTGATTGAACAGAGTACAGTAAAGTGGAGTATGAAGCAGCATCGTTAACAAATATTAGCTTCTTTTACCAGAGTTGTCAGAAACTAGATGAATCTTGCTGGGGAAGCTCAAGCTAACATATAAAACAAGAGAAGGTGGGAAGGCATCTGTCTTCCCCTAGTTTTGGAATTGACTCTACTTTTTAGAGTAGCTCTGCAAACTTCATAGATTGTATATATAGATAGCTATTAAGAATATTTGGTAGTAGTAAATAGATTAACAGCAGCATATTCAGTTACACCAAAGGCAAGTAGAAATAGATTGGGGACATACATGCCTAAATTTATATTCTTATTTAAGAGCTTTTCAAAAGCTTTGTTTGTAGAGCTATGCGTCTCTGATAGCCAAATGATAAAGCTCCACATTATCTCAGTAGGAATTTTGGTCAGTGTTGAGAAGTTCTAAAAATTATGTTCCATATGCAGAAACATGTTTGCATGTTTTTTAAAAAAATTATGATAGCTGTATTGTCCTTGATAAAGGAAGACAGGAGAATGTCCAGTGAGAGATAAAAGTGCAAAGTGGAAGTGCAACCATTTCTTTTCATTTGGGGGACTTCAGTTGGTCTATGACTTTTTTGGTTGGTCTCCCTCCCCCATGTCCTCATAATAGTATTTAATACAAAGTTTACATTCTTAGTCAGCACACATGTGCCTAGACATACTCACTTTGTTATTTCCATAGTATTTCCATAGTATGTCAAGGTTAGATGAGCTTTATTTCTTTGTTGCCACTGAGCCAGTATACTGAAATTTTAGATTCTGCATTTCTGTAAATAAAAGAATTATAGTTTCCCAGAGCAGAGTTCTTTCCTAGTCCCTCTTTAAATAGGATATTGGAAACTTTTAAGAGAAAATGTGAAGGTAAATGCTTCAACATAGAGTAGAAGAGGCTCTAGGAACCTATTGGGTCACATTCTTGTGTGGAAGGGTTCTCCCCATGATAGGAAGATACGCTGCCTCTTTTTGGATCATGAGCTCAATCTAGCTCAGTCTTCTATTTATTGGGGTTTTAAACCAAAGGCAAGATAGGACCAAAAGTAAGTTTCAGAATTCTCTCCACAAATTGCCTTTTTCCGCCTCAGAATCAGGCTGACAGAGAAGTACCTCTACTCCTGTGCCTTTTGAGAAGGGATAGTTGGTTCCTGATCATTCATCTGCAGCGTGCCCCGGTGCAGACCTCTGATTTGCTTTACTAATCTCCTCTTCTCCTGAAAGGTGTATCCCAAATTTTTTAGGCCCGCTGAGAATTCAAGAGATGTTCAGGGGTAATGTCATACCTATGAGTACAGTAGAGACAGACCATTTAGAAACGTTGTAAGAAAAACATAGCTTTTGTAAACAAACATGCAGTCTCCGAAGTTTAGCTCTGTGCCAACCCCATGACAGTTTGTGTGTCAATAGAAAACACAGTGCTATGGCCAAATATGAATGTGCTGAGCCATTCACTACTGAGGACTTTGCTTCCCTTGAAAATCTATGGGGGTTGAAGATTGGGAATTCATTGCTGCTACAAACTTGTTTCCCATGCCCAAGAAGACAGTTTGGCTTTCTTTCTCTATTTGATACTATAACCATTTCAGAGAAATCCTTCCATGGCCTTTGGCACATGCTTATGTAGGAAGGCAAATCAGGTTATGTTAGTCTCTGTCTTCTATACAGTTGTGGAACTTACAGTACAGTAATTATCAACACAAAAAGAATGTCTGTCTGAATTGAGTCCTTTTAATATTCTTTGTTCATCCCTAGTCCCTGAGAAGCTCTTCCTTTCCATAGATTTCCATTTTGTAGCATGAAGTTTAATCATTGCTGACACTTTGAAATACTGGATTATTGGCTCAAGGTGGCCAGTACCATGGTGCTCTCAAGACTCTACTATGGTTTCTTCTCACAAATAATGGAAAAGGCCAGTTTGCCATTACTGTCCATTCCCTTTTACTTCTAGAGAAGTTAGGAATAGGAAGTCTCCTCCTACCCTTTTGTGGGGCAGAGGAAGAGAAAAGAGGGGAAGTCGTCTGTGCCATCTTCTTTCTGTTAGTACATGACAGGGCTCTGAAGTTACTAAGAATTGTTACGTTTCTGAAAATTCCTTGTAGAAGTCTTGAAGAATCTGTCTGAGATTGACATTTTGAAACAGTTTAGCGCTAGCTTGTACAGCAATGCCAGTGAACAACACCATACTGCTTTCCACCCAGATGCTTTGGCAAATAACAGCTTCATGTGTTGCCACTGCTTGGCATAATGACTGATGCTACAAAGCAGTAGCAGGTGGTTTGGATTTTTTCTGTTCATTCTGCACCGAGAACCTATTTTTTTGCAGTGGCTTTGGAGCATGATAAACAATTTTGCTCTTTTTTCTAGTAAGGATTTTAAACTCTTAGGTGCTCTTGGTGAAAAGCTCAGTCAGTAGCAGCCTACTGGATAAGGGTACCAAGTTACCCAGTTCTCATGTTCTTTTACAAACATCTTATAGACGACAGCTACTGTGTTTGTTTTACACTTTCTTCACCCACTCCCCAAATTCATTGCTGTAGTAACAGAAAGTCCTATTACTTTGAAGATTGTTTTATAACTGCTCTAGTTATGCCTTGCTGTCGGTACCATTCCCTCTATACCCCTTTTCAAGCATCTTTTCCCACAATAGCTTGAGATATTCCTCAGTCTGCTTTTTCCATCGTGGGGAGGAGGGCACTTCAAACTTTTTCTCTCATACCTTATCATCTACTTTCTAGAGAAGAGCCAGGCTGTTAAAATGCACATCTTCAAGTGTGTGTTTGCCAGAGTCCTCACTATGGTAGCTGCCTGCCGTCCATGTGAAGCAGCGTATTTCATACGCGTTGGCTATATATGCCTAATCATTCGTAAAGCTGATGAGATAACCTGCCTTATATCAATATTGCTTTGATTAGAAAGTTTCCCTCTCTGTATATTCTTTTTGTTTCTATTTGTTAATAATAATTTAAAAAAGAAAAAAAGCGAGAGATTTTGTTGATTCTAGACCAGGCAAAATTCTTACTTTACTGAGAACACGTTTTTCAAATTTACCATAATGCTGAAGCTTTGAAATGCATTGATACCTAACCTTTTTAAGGTAAAGAGATTGTGTTAATTGTTTTATTTTTCTTGATTTGCAATGCCTAGACCCTCAGTAATGTGACTTGTTAAGAGATTGTGGTTTTTTTGCATTACAGTACAGTCGTGTCTGGTGCCTGTAAATGTAATGTTCAGTATGTGCTCAGGAACTGGAAGTGTACCCTGACCAGACCTCTGGCACGGTTGTGTTTGAAACTCTGTACAAATTAAAAGCCTGCAGGGATTAGAACTTCGTTAGCATTTATGCTATGAACTGAACTTGTGATGATCTTTTCACAGAACACAGTTATTATCTGAACCTTGAAGAATTGTTTGTCTGTTTACTGTTTGTATCCCATTAATTATGTCATCCACTTTCCTTAAAAACATTCAAGTTTCTTTCCTTAGGTGGAATGTTCTTCTACCTCTGCACCTCTGTGGAGGCAAGAATACCCAAACCACACCCAAAATTATGTCTAACCATCCACACAGATTTTCCTTGGCATTGTTTATATATCCTTCAGGGAATGGTGGAATGATTTCTTCCCTCCCTGCCCCATTTCTGCACCCCCTTTGAAGTAACCTGTCTTTTCTGGTGGCCAGGGCGTACCTCACTATCTCTGCATTGCTCCCCATATTGATGCTGCAGATGCACATGACAGGCAGCTCCCTCGGTAGCTTCCTCTAAGAATTGGCATGTAAAAGTAGAGACTGATGGAGAGACTTAAATGTTACAGTTTAAGGATGACATTTGTTTCTTTGATTTATGCAACTTCCACAATGCTTGGAGAGGAGAAGGGTGGCACTTTATGGAAAGGAGGAGCCCAGTTCATGGCAAACA
>BJBW01012032.1:108472-122217 GCA_004320125.1 Scolopax mira
CGATACAGTTTTTCTGGTTTGGTTTGTGGCTGGGTTTTTATTGTTTTGGTTTTTTGAGTCCTTTTTGTCTGCTGTGTTGGCTTTTTTAAAATTTTATTTTTCTGGTTTAAAATTTGTGCTACTTGAGAGAAGTGAATGCAGTTTACAGTGACCACTGCTTTGGGGTTGTATTGTTGTTTGGATTAATTAAGCTGTCTTTTGGTGGTTGCTAGTTGCAAGTATGTATTCAACCATACTTAAGTCTTTTCTCATTGACAGCTAGTACTTCAAAGTGAGACAACTCAAAAGACATACATAAAAGTGTGTATACTAAATACAGAAATTGTTACAAAGGCAGGAAATTGGTCTTTCAAGTAAGTGCTTTGGAATTGTGAGGTTTCACTGTACTTGTGAAAGTTTGATTTTATTTCTGATTTTAGTTGAAGTTCTCTCTGATTAGCAGTTGCTAGATATAGGAATGTTACTACTTTACTGGCGAATGATTTGTTGTTTAATGACTTGAGTCTGAATATAGTTTGTCAGAAAGTAAGGACTGGCTTGAAATGTCTGTTGTAAAATGCTGGTGTCAAAGTATCAGTTATGAAATCGTTGAGAACGCAGCAGAAAAATAATTAAGTTACAATTTACAGCTTGTGGATATTTTATAAAAGAAAATAGTTCTGGTGCTTCCAGTCTACTTTGGAGGAGGAAAAAAAAACTTTTTGTATGTTATTATTTTTATGAACTATAGTATAGATTAATAAGGACAGCATGCCTAGGAGTTTCTAAGTATCCAGTTTTTTAGAAAATTTTTCAGAATTTCTGTTATTAATACAGAGTACAAAACCAGTGTCTCTAAATGCAACACAACTGCTTTGTTAATTGTCAAACCTAAGTATGTACTCTAAACTTCTATTTGAGTGAAATTAACTATTTTCAGATCATATATGAAATCAGCCACTGAAGGCATTCCCTGGAATCATTACATGAGCAGATTCCCCATAATTGAAGTATAATTTATAACTGTAGATATTTTTGTTGTTGTTGTTTAGTTTGTAACTTAAAAAGCCTTCTATCTGTGTATCTGAGCCTACAAAAGGCTTCTATTTGACATGAATCAAGTTTATGATATGTTAATTTTTTGCCAGCATAGCAATCCCAAATAAAGTGTTGCATAGCCAGTTTGAAATTAGTAAAGCAAGAAGATGAGCAATATCAATAGGGCTATACATTATCCAAACCATGCAAGTGGAAGGAGACATAAATTCAGAAGATACTTGCTTGCCTATATACCAAGTAATTTCATTTTTACAGATGAATTTATTTTAGAGTTTTCAGCACTGTATCAGACAAAATCTACATTTATGCAAGTTGGAATTGATGTAACTTAGTGAAATAACTTGAAAATACATGTGATTATTTAACTGTGGTGTAGAGTTTGAAAGATTTTTGCATCAGTTCATAATACTGTATTTATTCAAACTGCGAAAGTACTTTCAGATCCTCCCCCTCTCTCCTGAAAGCTGTTTTCTTTGGTCAGGTATTGAATAATTTATATCATGTGAGACTATTGCACATGATGTATTCATCCCTTGTTTAGCTCTTACATTAATGGTTTGGCATGCTAGCTGTACATTGATATGGTAGATGCTTTCCATTTTTTCTGTACCAACTGTTTAAATATATCTTGTGCCTCAGTAACTACAAATGGGAAATGACTTGAATTATTCTATTTCCCTTGATGGTTTTTATGCATGGGAAAAGATTAATTTTTAAAAAATATATATGTATTTGTACAATAGATTAAAGGAGAGCTTTAAAAACAATTCAGATATTTAAGTTAACCTTCTATTATGTTCAGCTGGAAATGCATGTGGAATCTGAAGAGTGAAGTTTAGATGTTAGGCTGGCTGTTAGCCGCAGGTATTGATTAAATACAAAATATTTTTTTTTTTTCACCTCTTCTACTGATGGCATGGTTTGACCTGTTGCCATGTAGCAGGTATTCACTCCTTAATTAGTTTTGTGCTGTAAACTGCAAATTGTAAGTAATGTTACTTATATTCCCTTTGGAGGTGGGGAAAAGAGAAGGCACAGCACCAATACAAGAAACTCTTAACTGCTGATAAAAGTATTACTTTGAGAGGACAGCCAAGCAGACTAGGAGAAGGATTAGTGCTGCAAAGTACTGGCCAGGGCTGGAAAATCTTGTAAGCCTATGGTCAGATAACGCTCTGCTGCTGCTTATTGCCATTGCTCCTGCGCTGGTACAGGGTTTGCTAGAAGACCATAAATCAAGAAGCAGTAATTTACTTTAAAGAGCCAACATGAGATAAAGAATAGATGGAATTGATTTCTGAATGTATCAGAGGGGTTGGTGCACAGATTGAGATAACTGTATGTATTTTAGGACGCACAAGGAAATATTTTAGTAGTTTTGCTATTGATAAAATTTCCAAAATGAAGTTGTTAAATTTTCTAAATGAGGGAGCCGGGAAAACTTTGATTTCCGTCAGCATCAGGCTGTGGAACTGGTATTTTCTGTACTTTTCAAAAGCAGGTTCTGCGATTGAGATCTGAAAAGTTTTGAGCGTAATAGGGATTGATAAAGAAATAAAGCCTCTCTCCTCTTCAGCAATGACCCGGGTTAGTGGCTGAGAGAAAGTCACGGTCCTCCTTGAGCCGAACGGCGGGCAGAGAATAATGTCACCATCCTCCGAGGGTTTGAGGCACGAGGCTGCCACCGCCACCACCACCATTGCTTGGTATCGTGTACCTGGCGTGCACCTGGACAGGAGATACCGGTGGCCGGTGTCAGGCACCTTCTACAAGCACTGGAGAAGGAGAAAGGCTCAGACACGGCTCTCCCAGGTGAGCGAGTGGCCCTAGCTCTCCCACACCGCCGGCGGGCTGTGGAAACTGAAGTAAAAACATGCCCGGGATCGTCCTTTGCCACCGCGTAGAGGGAAGCTGTGCGGCTGCCTTGTGCTTTTGAGGAGAGAGGCAGTTTTGCTTCCAGAGTAAGTCTGTCTGTCTGTCTTTGCCTTTCCGAGCCTGGTTTGCAGGGGGCTGAGCGATGCCGGGTTTCAAAAGGCACATCTGTGCGTGTGGGAAGGGAACCTCCTGAGGAGCTCTGGAAGCGGGGTGATGGTCAGGAGCTGCTGCGCTCCTCAGTCCCTTCACGCTGTCGTTTGCAGAGACACTTAAATGGCAAACAGTCTTTGGATAAGCATGATTTTTGAAATGGGTGGGATTTCTGGTGGGAACGCTTCAGTTCCTCACGTTCGGTCTTTATTCGTGGTTCGGTTTGGTCAAATGAACTGAAACTCATTTAGTTAAAAGCTGTCAGTGGGGTAAATAATGGAGGAGATTCTTTCCCTCTCCCTTAAGAACAAACAGAAATTCAGCGTCGGCGAAAAAGGGGGATGCTACGAGTGGCACGTACCGTCTGACCCGCACAGCACCGCAGCCCACAGCCTTTGATAAGGCGATAAAACATGCCGGCAACTTTCCTGCTCTTAACTGTTGTGTAAAAACCCTGGGAAGAATTTCGGCAGGGGAGACGCGGGATTCGGGCGCGTTTGGATTCCCCTCTCCCGGGTTCTGCTCTCGCCCTCCCGGCAGGCGCTGCCGGGGCCGTCCCGCAGCGGGGCCGCGGTGCGGGAAAAGGGGGAGTTTCAATCCCCTTCAGCCGGGCTGAGCCCTAATCCCCCTGTATCATGACTGCGCGGCCCTGCCCTTGCCGTGGGGGTGAAATGTAGAACATGAGTCTAATCCTCGGCGGAGGGAGCTAATTTCGCTTTAAACTTGAAAGTGTTAACAACAACTTGAAAATGTGACAAAGCTCAATTGCATTTCTTGTTTATGGCTTGTTTTCCGATTGGACAATAGGCAGCGGCTCTGCCCTGGCAACTGCCGGCTGCGATTTGCATCGCTCCCTCCGATTGGGCCGCCCGGCTGACGGGCTGGGCCAATGGGGCGGCGGGGTTTTGGTGGTAGGCTATGCTAATTACCCGCTGTTGCTGGGGTTCGGGGTGGTTTCCGCGCGCCGTTCTGCTGCATTGTGTTGCCTGGTGAGCGGCGTTGATAAATGAGCAGTTAATGAGCTGCAGCAGCGCCCGCGTACTGCGGGGCGGGCGCGGGGTTTCAGAGCAGCCAGCGAGAAGAGGGTTTAATTGCCGTTCGATCTCGCCCTCTCCCTGGATCGGCCGCGCGAATGGATTCCGTGTTACTGTAGATGTATATTAAAACGTGTATGTATGCTCCACGTTCATTAAAATAAAATAAAATAAAATAAAATCCTCACCGGCGTAGCTTGAAAGCAGGAAAGAGCGCTGCCTGGATGGAGGAGGACTGTTCTCGCTCTTTCCCCGCTTAATTTTTCTAATTTATTATTATTTTTTTTAATTTAAAAGTGCCTTGTATGGAAGTAACCGGATTTATGTAGAAAACATGGCTATAGAACGTTAATAAAGTCAGCTTTAATATCAGAACTTCCTAAAATGCAGTAACCTCTGTACCCGAGATAAGTATCTATAGCTGGTGTGAATATAGAATAATCTATTTCTAGAACACACACATGGCTTTTTAAAAATGGTGTATTCGCATGTCCCCCATCTGCCCCCCCTGTTCCCCTCCCCCCAAGAAAAAAACCCACCCAAAAACCAAACCAGCACCAAACCCCAGAGTAACAGTTGAGTATGGGGTTTTTTTTTCTGTCCTAGATACCATTCCTGCCTAAGAATATTGGGAAATCTGATCTTAAAATATTTTTATTGCTTAAATCTGCATCTGTGTTGTTTTTTTTTTCCCCCTGCTTTCCAAACCTGCTTTTCCTCCTGTTCAATAACAGGTTAGTTTATCTTCTTCAATCCTTCTCTTCCCCAGTCCTTCCCTCTGTTTTCCTTAGCCATCCAAATTGTGGGCTTTCTTTGCATAACTACTCACATTCTTTCCCATCCAACTCGGTAAAACTGACCGTAAGGTTAATGAATTATTTAACTGAGTAAATCCATCTACATAGGTTCTGTGTTCTTCCTCTCCACTCCCCTTCTTTCCCCTTAGCGTAGGTATCGGTGTATGTCTGAGGTCTGATACCACCTAGCATTTACTAGTAACAGTGGCAATTAATTTCACTGGCATATTTTCAACCAAGTATAACCCTGGTGTCAGCAGATTCTTAAATCCTTTGAGTTCAGTTGGAAATGAAATTTTGGTAAAAGTAGGTTCCATTTGACAAAATATTTTTATCAAATAACATCTGTGAACAAAATATTTTTTTTTTTAATTTTTACAGATTTAGATTAATCGGTACTTTCAGTACCAAGAGAACAAACAACATTTGCATGATTTAATGCTTATACTTAGGGCTAAACAACTTTTCTTTTTTAAAACTAAACATTGGAACACATTAGTTCAGATAGAGTGATAGCGTGCAGCCATTTAAAAGTTGCACTCATGATGAAGACCAAAGCTTACTGTTAAAATGCAGCCGATGATTAAATCTGTTTTTTACTTTGGTGGAATTCTAATTTTTTGACTGTTTTGTAAACCTTTCAGAAGACTGACAGCAGAGGTAAATCTAAATGTTCTTGAATAAGGCCAGCATTTCCTTTTAATGGGGGAACTTGGTGATTTCTAGAGCATTTCAGAAGCTACAAACTAAGGTAAAATATAATTTGTATTTGAAGTGAGGTTTGCTTGAAGCCTTAATCTTTTATGTCCCCTTGCTTAATGGGGCAGCTTCCATATAATCATGTCAGTTTAAACTTAATGTCACTAAATTTCTGTTTGTATTATGAGATCACCATGACACATAAAGTATTTTTCTCCTTTACACTTTCTTACTTACTAAATTTGACAGAACTTTCTGTACAAACAGTGTTTTCTATTTGTATTGGTGTTTTTCACAGGTTGCACTGGGAACTAAAGGACAGGTGTGGGCCTTTCACCTAGATTAAATATGCTTACATAGCTGGAATTAAGTAGTTGTTTCAAACCTTTGTTTGGAATAATATTCACACTTCATTCTTTGTTTCTATTTTAAGAGCTGTTATGAACTTTCACTGTGATCAAAAAAAAAAAAAAGCAGATTTCCATTTCCCCGTCTTTCTATTCCCCCTTTTTAAATGGCAAGCATTTCATTAAATTAGAAAACGTATAAACTGCATAACCTTAGAGTAATTGCAGAAAGTCACAAAATAAACATAAATTTGTAGGGAGAGAGAAAAAAGAAGTATCAAGACCCCACCCTTAGTACCTTTTTTACCAACATTATTGTTCTCTGAAAAATGAGTGGTTTATTCTTTTGAATGTTTTAGTTAAATTTTTTTTTTCAGTTCTTAAGCAAATGTTAGTTCTTTAAATATGGTTTATGAAGTATTCAATAATTAAGTATTGATTGCTGAGCTACTCAGTTTCGCTTGTCCATTTGTCATAATATAAATACCATGTTGGGCTGAATCATCAGCCAAACTGCTTGAATTTGAACAGTGTTTCTCAAGCAATGGGTTTATGACAAAGAATTGGATAGAGTTAAAATGTGGTAGGAAAATTTCTGAAGAATATTAGATGTGTATTAGAAAAAGATCAAACCTTCAGTAATAAGTATCTTGGTTTGTATACATTTGCGCAGTTGAGAATATTTCTTTTTCTCTAAATACTAGAATATCCTCTCTTGGAAGATCACATGGAGGTAGTGTGTCAAAAGGGAGCTTAAAAAACCCCACCAAACCAGTCACCCAACAGTAGAATAAACAAAGTTGCTAATGTGAAGTCTTTCATTTATTTCTTCATGTCAATATGGTTGCCTCTTTGTAGGAAGGCAGCCTTAATTTTTGTTACTGTTCAGCAGAGGCCATCAGATGAAAAGGACAAGTTCACAACAAACAAAAGGAGGTGGTACTTAATGCCTCCTGTGAGTCAGCCTTGGAGTCTTTTTGCCACACAATCTTCTGGATGCTAGAAGCTTAAAGGCAAAAAAAAGTTCAAAAAGTCCGTGGAAGAAAAGGATGCATGATAGATATGTATATATGTATTAATATATATATATAAAAATAAAATCACAATATCTCTGCTTCGTGTAATTCCTGAACTGGAGACTAGATGAATATGACAGGCACCTACTGCTGTATGCTTGCCCTGTTCTCTTCCAAGATGTTTGCTGTTGGACGCTTTCAGAGATGGGACACTGATTTGAATGGATCTTTGGTTTGATATATAAATAATTCTGTGTAAGTGCCCTGTTGCTTGAAAGAACTATGTTATTTTTCAGCCCTTAGTCCAACGTGAATCAAGTACCACCTATTGTTTGGTTTTGTTTGCAAGCAGAAATGAACATCCATTTCAGACCTCTCTCATTTGGTGTACTTTTCCCCAAATTCTTGAAACCTAACCTGTAAATCTGCTCCTCTGTGGAGGTCTGTAAAAGAGATTTACCTACTAGTACGTGCTCCTTGTCTTTGTTAAGTCTTTCAAATTCTATACGTATGCAAAATTAGAAATTTAAAATCATGGTACCCTTTTGTGTTTAACCCATGTCTCCCTGTTTTTCGGCAGAATTCCAATCTCACATTTCAGAGGGAAATTGTTTGTGTATTACATGATACAAAAACAATGACTACTCTATAGAATGTATATGCAGACGGTAATAATTTTATTTAGAGCACAGTCTGAGGAGTTTCAAGAGATATTATGTTTAATACAATGAAAATGAAAAGTTCTATTGTATGGCAACCTATTCAGTGAGCACTACTTCCATTCTGTCTCTTAAAATAAATCGGGTATTCATGTAGATAAATAGTATCATAACTTATTTACACAGAAGCACTAAATTGAAACTGTGGAAGTGTTCTGGTGTTTTGGAACTTCTGTGCACAATAGTCTTCAATTTTAATGTTTTTTCAGTCCAGTGTGTGCCTAGGTGAAGGCTTCTGGTCTGTGTGAAGGCTTGCACATAGGTCCAGTTCCCACTGTTTTCTTACAGTATTGTAGGTTTTTTTTCAGACATGCTCTTAGGCAGCCCACTTCTCAAGAACAGAAATGTGAAAGCAGATTTCTCATAGAGCTTAAGACTGACTTTGAAAGTTAAGAGTTCTTGTGTTTCCTCTAGGTTTTAGCTGAGAAATTTGGCAATCTTGGGCTTAACTTATAAAAAAAAAGTAGTTTCACTTTCACAGTGTTTTATTAATTTTAAGATTCTCCAGAGTATACTCATGATAATATTTATATGTTAAAGAAATATAGATTTATATAGCGTTGCCAGTAGATTAAATCACAAGCTCCTCATGAGTTTTAGAAATTTCCTTCTCTTGTTGTAGGAGGATTATAGGGAGCAGTGGCGTTTAGTCTTTCTGGTACCAGATTTTGGAAGTGGCCAGGGAGACATACATACCACAACATCTCCATCACAGCTCTTAGCCAATGTATTTCTACAGTAGAGGGAACTAGTACGGGCCTTATTGCACAAAAGCAATAAAACATGTGCATACAAGTCCTGTCCAAAGTCCACCTTGTGCTGCAGCTTATCCAAGGAAGAGGATAGCCAAGCCAGGGACAACACTGTCAGAAACATTAATGAAGCCTGTGCTAGGCCTCTCTTTTCTCTAGGTTTCTTGCTCCATCTCTGACGTATGACCAGACACATGACAGACAAGTCATGTCAAAGGTCTGCAAACTGTTGGGAAAGATGGCACCCAGAAGTAATTTTGTGTCACCTCAGAAGTACTTTGTCTTCTCTGCAGCTCTGTCCTTTAGGAAAGAGCACAAGCAGGAGGATTCTGTAGCCTGGTGAACAGGACTTGAGAGGGTAGTTGTTTCGGCTCAATTTTGCTTTGAGAGAAAGTAGGATTTGGCATTTCTGTACAGGGAAATTGACTGAATAGTTATTGTAGAATAGCTTCTGAAGTAGCCATTCTTAATAATATAATTCCTCCACAATATTACAGTTCCTTCCAGAGGAGGAACTACTGTGGGATATTTATAATGGGGTTGTTTGTTCTCCAGTAGCTGCTACAGGTAATTTCCTTTTGTTCCCTGGGTTCTCACAACTTTCCTCATTCCAGAGCAAGCTGAGCGAAGTCTATGTACCTTCACGTTTTCATGCAGTCATTTTAAATGCAGTGCATGAGGACAATAGGCGAAGCAATGTTCAGTAGAGCAGTAGTTCACTTAGAGTTCAGGTTGGCATTTACTTACTGCTTAAAAGATGATTGTTCTAAACTCTAAAATCCCAAGTGCCTGACATTTATTATGCTTAGGCAGAACTTGGGTAGGTCAAACTTGTCTTAAATGTGGGTTTATTTGAACAGAGTTCTCAAGATACAAGTGTTTGTCTCTATTGCTAATTGCTCACTATCTGTTTTAGGATGTGCTAATACAGTGCAGAGGTGGTTGGATATTAAAGCAATGCAGAAATCAGTCTCACTTTCCCAAGCTTATTTCTTAGAGGTACGCTCAGTGTAATTAATAGCTGAGGTATCATAATGCTCATTGGTACTGAGAACTTTTCCAAGCATGGATTTTGAAAAACATGGTTGACCAGAACTCTACAAAACTATAAACTTTGCAAAAAATAGTGGATCTTATGCGAAGGAAGAGGGCTGTACTGTTCTTCAACAAATACAGAATTTTCTTTGAGGAGACATTTGGCTGGTTTCACATTCAGTAACTTGAATACCAAAAAAAAAACCAACTAAAACACCAAAAACAACCCAAGAAGGTGGTGGATGTCTTCATCTGTGGTGGCACAGACTTCAGATTTGAAGTCTGAACCCAGTCATATGCAATACTAAGAACTACCATGGTTGGTCTGCGGTGCAGGCCCACAAGCTCTTGAACTCTTGAGTGTGGAGATGACAATACCCATTGTGGTGAATTATACAGTTCACACTTTTATTCTCTGATCACGTGTTCTGGCACGTTCTCATTCATCAGCAAACGTATCACTGAGATGGAACACCTCTGCACATTGCTGAATGACCCAAAGAGTAGATAGCAGAGATAGAATAGGGAAAGGAAAGGTGGGGCAGGAGGGAGAGGAGGTGAAAGGAAACTCAAAATATTTAGGGTCAAAGCATTGATCTTTACAGGGAAAATATTGAAGTATAGAAAGAAAAGTGCTAGCAATGCAAAGAGAATGAAAGAGGATGAGTTGTGCAGAGGAGAAAGTTTCATACTTCAAAATGAGATGACCCCCACAGTACAGGATAAACCCCGAAGGAATATTGCCACTGATTCCAATTTAGTTCTGCATTATTTCTGCCAGTTAAATGCTATTGTGCCATACTTTACCAGTCTTTAATTTATGTATCCGATAACAAATTCTGCCTCTTCTTTGAACAAAGAGGTGGGAAAATGGGGACAGTGACATTATTAGGAAACAGCCAAAGCACTCTGTGGAAGTAGTAATCGCTGCCCGAAAGCCAGATGCAGAGGGCTTAGGTACAGAAGGGGCTATGAAGTTGTTATAATTTTAAGGAAATGAATTGCTCAGATAGTGACAAGTTCTCAAACGTGGCAAATGACTACATTTGAACTTTTAAGGTATGGCATAGAATGCTGATGATGTGACTTTCACTGCTTTCACCTGCTTCATCTTGCACAACAGTCAACAGACAGGGAAATATTTTTAAAGCTGTTGCAAAGGTTATGCTATCTAGTAGAGAACTCTCTGTCTCTTGCTGTCATGAAATCAAGATCAGCTGCTACGCTGGAGGATGCTTTTGCCCATCTTGAAGGCAAGCTTGTATAACTCACAGCGTCAGGAGTGTTACCATGGTCCTTTTTGGGTTTAATTTTTAAGGGCGAAGTAAGTAGGTCTGAAGAAATATTAAGGAAATGCTACTAATTTTAATATTCTGAGCATGTTAATGTCTGAGTTTGTCTCCTTTTTTTATCCCTCAATATAAGTATACCTAAATAGAATACTTTGGTAGAACTGTGACAGGGACTGAGAGGGTCATACACATACCTTGAGAAGTGGAGTATATATTTAATGAGCTGGTGACAGAAATGCAGAGAAACTAACTCATCGCTGTGGGGATTTTCAAATGCAGTCTCACATGAAGAGGAACTGATCTAACAACTCCCTAATTCAAAGAAAGAAATCCTGCTACTTCTTAATGACATTAGTAGCACAAAATCACAGAACCATTGAGACTGGAAAGGACCTCTGGTGGTCACTTGGTCCAACCTCCCCCTGCTCAAGCAGGGCCACCTAGTGTCTGATGCCCTGGACTGTGCCCGGTTGGTTTTGAGTATTTCCCAGGATGTGTTACCTGGGCAAGCTGTGCCAGGGCTCAGTCAGTGACTGTGGAAAAGGCTTCTAATTTTACTAGACATCAGTGAGTCTTGTCCAGACAACAGACTTTGCAATGGCCCAGCTGTAGGGAAAACTTCAGTTGAAATTTTCATATTCTTGGGTACCAAATTTAAATGACCACAATGCAATATTTTTTTCAGAAACAGTGATCCACTCTTGGGGTGGCACTCTGTCACCTGCTACCCTTTATAGTCCATTGCTGAATATTTGTGCCTTGCTTTAGGTTGAAGGGAGAAGGCCAGTAACGCATTGCACCACTTGGTTACTTTATGATAGCTTTTTGGGGAAAAGGTTTAAATGAGTTGCATAGGCTGATGTCAAAATGGGAATAACAGAATCTAAGATGGATGAAGTAGGAAATCAAATTTTGAAACTGCACTGAGTTTTAAAAATCAATGCCAAATTGTACCAAAACTTTTCCTGTACTGTCCAGAATCTATCATCTCAAGTAATTTTTCTACTTTGAGTTACTAATTTCTTTGATACTGGGAAAAGTCATTTAAAGCAAACTTATTTTGAGTATGAGAAGTATTTTAAATCCTGACCAAATAAAGAAATACATTCTTGAAATTAGACTCGCCCACTGCTTTAAAGAAATAAAACCTGCCTTCTTTCATATGATAGAGCTATCAATTTTTGCAATATCTGTATTTTCAGATAGTTC
This sequence comes from Scolopax mira, assembly GCA_004320125.1. Taxonomy (NCBI): domain Eukaryota; kingdom Metazoa; phylum Chordata; class Aves; order Charadriiformes; family Scolopacidae; genus Scolopax; species Scolopax mira. The sequence goes on from BJBW01012032.1 coordinate 120,436, forward strand.
GGAGTTATGAACCTCTTTTGAAGTTATAATTGAAGTTTTCTCTGTATTCGCATTTATGCTATTGGTCCCCTTTTAAATACCTTTTTCTGGTTATAGTTAGCAGTGGTTTGCTCATGCAGTAGTGTAGCCTTTTATTAATTCTCAATGCTTCCTCACTTGTTAACTTTCCAGAGATGGTAAGTTTACAAAAGTCAAGAAATTACTGTTGTTATCATTTATATTTTGTTTATATTATGGTGTATGGAATGTTGCTAATGAAACAGAGTATTCTGAACAGCTTCACTTCAAAAAGAGCTGTTACATTCATCACTCTAGAAAAGGGACCTATGCTCTCCAGGCTGAAATAAAGGATGCTTTCTGTAGCTGGACCTTTACGACAAGTTCTGATTTAATCTCATCACAGGCCAATAAAGGTTTGTTGTAAACTGTAAACACTTAAACTGTAAACATACATAAAACTTGTATATTTTTATGCCATTCCCTGAAGTAACACATTAGATAAGGTCCATAAAATAATCTTTTTCCTTAATGTACTTCATGCATAGAGATCTTGGCATACTTTTGTTTTCTGACACTTTGTTTCATTCCCAAGGTGCTTCACATGTAATCATTTGAATTTACAGTGGTTACAAAGGAAGATTGATGATTGAATAGATCTTGCTCCTTATATGTTTCTATCCTGTAGAAGTTATGGCTGTGGCATGATAATGAGTGGATTTTAGTATCCCATGGTCAGTAGATCACTTAGTTTTTTGAATGTCTAGAGCTTTAGCCACCTGGGCTTTGTGAACCGCAATTAATTGATGTACACAAATGTTCCTATTTCTATAGCTGACAGACTCCTCAGCCTAAAACCAAAGGAGGTCAAGATTGCTATTCTAGCCAATTCTTCTTTCTCCCCTCATTCCTTCCTAACATGTCATTAGATGTTTCTTGGCTCACAGTAGAAGTTACAAGTGTTCCCTTGGGATTAGTTGTACTGGGGTAGGATTGCAGACATCATAGAACAAAGTCTGAAATGTGGCAAGGGCAGGTATTTCATCAGGGACTATATCTTGAACGTTACTTGTTTTTGTTGATAGCTGAGACTGTCTCAATTTCAGTGACAGTAAGCAATCATAAAGATAGAAATTATTTGGCTACTGATCTTTTGACCCAGGTCATTCTTGCTTATTGCTAATATGGTTAAGAGTAGATACCACCATCTTCACAGAGCCTATTTAAAATGCCTTTCTATTTGGTGTAAAAACATGCTGTGTGAGCCAGCCAATTTCCATCTGACTATTTGTAACAAACTTCAGGTCATGAGACTCTGGTCAGGCTCTTGTGTTCGGTAATGTCCTTTTTTCTGAGGTTCAGTGCTGCTCTGTGAAATCAAATTATGTTTGTACCAAAGAACAGTGTTTTATAAAAGGTTTCTAATTGGATACAATATTAATGTATATTTGATGTATGTTGACATTGTAGGTTGTGTATGACTTACCTCCAAGCAAATAAGCAAATGTCTGTTAATCACAAAAATGGACTCTTAAAAAAAAAAAAAGTTAAATTGAATTAATAAAATAAGTTATTTGTCAAACTGTGGTTCTTAGAGAAACTTTATGTGTGATTCTCCAGTCTGATCACTTTTTTATAAATTATGAAGCTCTTTTCAGGGGTGTTGCTGTTGAATTAACTGAGTTGGTGCAACTGACCATCATCAGTTTGGAAGACCAGGAAAGCTACAGCCTCACTGGCCTGCCTAGTGAATTCAGGAGACAAAGGGTGTACAAGTGTCAAAAG
>BJBW01012035.1:4713-36341 GCA_004320125.1 Scolopax mira
AGAGGTTTGAAGCAGGTACATAATTTCAAGCTAAGATCTACTGAAATTTAAGCAGCATATAATGCCTTCAGAAATGGGCAAAGCCTTGATTGTACGTACTTAATTCCATTTTTAAATGTCTCAAAATGTGTATATTTCAGCTCTTTTATCTAAATAACTACAGCTGCTTAGTATCACCACCCTTTTAAAGATGGTTCTTGCTCTTCTGTCATAATAATTATCTTATAATTATCTCAGACTAGACCTACACAATCCCATCTCAGAACTGAAGCCAACAAGTTAAGCAGTGGCCACACTGCCACCCAAGACAGGCTTCCAGAGGTCCGAGTGGCCACGCAGTTGCAAGTGACCTCCTGACAAGTATTAGGCATGGCACCAACAAGGAGAAGCCACTTCTGTTCTTTTAGTGCCAAGTGATAGGCAGCAAGGAGTTAAAAACATAAAGGCAAACAGCATATGGTCTGGGCCTCCAGGCCAGCACCACAGCCCAGGCTATTAAGATCACCCCAGCCAAACACAGATTCAAATGCCTAAGAAATAGGCTAGACTTTGTTCAAATCTGAACATTTGTGGAGATGTCACCCGTGTAATCATTTACAGCTTCCCTCTGTATTTGGGAATGGCTTAGTGACACAGAAGCCTCTCAATGACAGCAAAACCACATCTCGTATTGTAGACATAACCACTTTAGAACTAAGATGATCTATTACTTTGAGTTCGAAAGATTAGGGTGCTCGTTTATTGTTCCTGTTAGCAAAAAACATTCAGACTACAGGAACACTAAAGCTTAGGACATACAAAAGGTATAGTCCTGCACCCAGTCCTGTCAAAATAAGCCGTATTTCTGTTGTTTCAGCAGGTTTGGCTGGGGGTATTTTTTTTGAGTAAAGATATTCAGCACAAAAGAAAACCCACTGGAATAAGGAGTATTCTACTAATATTGCTAAACTGAGTTGACATCTTGCAGCCTAATGTTTGTCAGGGTGTGTGACATTTTCAAACTCTGCTTTGTCCCCTTTACTCACAGACTGAGCAGTCCCACAGCTGAGCTCTGAAGTGCCCATCAGAGAGGAGTAAGCAGGGTGGGATGAATTGCCAGTTGGGGTACAACTGACAAAAAGCACTGCAGGTAACAGTCCTGGCCTCTGAAAAGCACTGAACTAAAGAGAAACACCACCAGGGAGCTCCTTCAATAATATGAATAATTAGTAAAATATTGCACTTGTTTAAACAAGCATTTGATAGCACTCCAACCCTCCTTTCATTAACAGAAACATTAATATGACCTTTCAGGAAAGTAAGGAGCTGCACGAGTTAGGCACGCAACGGTGTAACCGTGTATCAGCCATATGTTCAGTGCTATACAAAGGACAGTCCAAATCCAGGACTAAAGACAAAACAAGGAATATGAAGAAGGAAAACCTTTCCACTTCTTTTTGAACCAAGCCATTGGATGGAGGCTTAATGTTGTATTATAATATATAAATATTCTTATTTTATTATATGGAATTAAACCAGATTATCTATTTTCAGCAAGCATTTTAAGATTTAGGGGTTTTTTTAATATCTTTCAGGTGAGTAAAAACTGACACTATACATATCTTTAGTACATTTCAGAAGGCAAATATTTTGACAGAAAAAGTGACATCTCCTGACATTCTCAACAGGTTTGCTAAAGAGCAGCAACAATGGTTCCATTGTAAACACTGAATATTTCCCATTAGTGTAGTAAGTATACAAGTCTTTCAAATACATGTTGCAATGTTGCCTTTCATTCTGCTAGGGACCATGCTTCATTTCTTTCACTCAGACCTTAGTTTATAAGGAGCCTCGCTGGTTCTGTGGTTACTTAAAACCATAAAAAAAGGTGCAGAACCAAGAAATTGAGTACTAGACCACTCTGCTCTCATGAAAACTTGATTCTACTGCCAACTATGAAGACTTTTAGCAGCAAGGTGTTGTAACGAGACATCTGCCTTTGTGGTGGTGTACTATTTCGTGAAGATTTTATGTAAAGTACCAATAACGTTAAGGTAAGTCACAGCTAGGTTAATGAAGTTAACTCCTCCCAGGCCAACATTTTACTTACCCAAGTGGACAGCGCGTGTCCAAGATAAAGAAGAAACTTTGCAGACGTAAAATAGGCAACCAAAGATCCTAAACGAGAAATAAGAAACAAGTGCTAAAGGAGATTTGGGCACAGCCACCACGCTTCGCTGCGCGGCGGGGACTCTTTGCTGCCGTGGAGGAACCCAACATCGTGAGGAACCCAACATCGTGAGGAACCCAACATCGTGAGGAACCCAACATCGCTTTCCCAGCGAAGCCGCCACCGGGACACGCCGCGTTGCGGGGCGGCGGCTGCCCCTCCGGAGCCCACCGCCCGCCACGGGACCTCTCTCCTCGCCCCCCACCCCCGCCCCCCCCCCCCCCCCCCCNNCCGCCGCGCACTGACCGCAGGGCCGCCGCTCGCCCGCCGGCTCGGCTCCCCGCGCCATGCTGGCCCGCACAGCCGCCGCCAGAGCCCGATGCCGAGAGGAGGAGGCGGGATAGTGGTGGGGGGACGCGCGGCTTCGCTCCGTGTTGCCTTCCCCGACTTAGCTAGCACTGTAGCTGAAGTCGGAAAGCCTTAGCCTTATGCCCCGCGGGCGGCCGGGGACGCTCCGCCGCGGGAAGGGGCCGAGCCAGCGCCGCACGACGCTCGGCTCGGTCTGCGCGTCCGCACCTCCCGGAGACGCGGAGGCTGCGGGCCGGGCGTTACCCCGCGCACCGCCCTTTGTAGGCGGCGGCGGGCACCGCCCCCGCACCGGCCCGATCCGCACCGCCCCGGGGGCGGCCCCCGGCCCCGGCCCCGCCCCGGGGAGGCGGGAGCAGCTCCCGCGGGGGTCGGGGGGTGCCCTGCCGGTTGCGCTGCCTCCGGGGGGTCGGGTAGGGGACCCCGAGCGATAAGGAGGCCCGCCTGAAAACCGTCGCAAGGTGCTTTGGGTGTTGCGTGTTGCCCGTGCGGTTTGGCTCTGTGCTGTTGCGTGGTTGGTTCAGGGCCCTGTAAAAAACGTGACGTTCTTGAATATTCGCACGCCTCAAGAAGCTGGGGTGGTCAGATAAGCGCCGAGTATCGCAAAACACCTGCCAATGACCGCCTTCCCCATTCATCGTTTCCTCCCCCCCCCCCCCAAAAAAAACCCCAAACCCAAAACAACCAAAACCAAACCAAAATTTAATCTCTTTAACGGAAATAACCTGTTCTGTTCTAAGGAAGATGGCGCAGAGTTCCCTCATGCGGTGCTGTGGCAAATAAACTATCCCACCTCCTACCATAAATACGGTTTTTTGCACCCCACGTGACCTATTTTCGGTATTGACCACCAGCAAAAACCAGTCCAAACGTTCAATAGGCTGGTTTTTGCAGGACACTATGAAAAAAATAAAGTATCTCTCCTTGTCCTCCAGAAAATATAATGATTGCTTTTGGGTGCCAGGGCTGAAATAATTTTGTCATTGTGTAATACTGCAGAGTTCCCTCCCGTAGATGTAAAATTGATTCTGGTTTGGGCTTTTTTTCTTTTTACTAATTTTTTTTTTCCCCCCTCAAGTATATAGGTCATCCCAGAGCAAATGCCTGACGTAACAGACCAGTAACCTGTTCTGGTTTTGCTACTCTTGTGATCTTGTTCAAAGTATTTCTTGTGTTAATTAGATGACTTTCTATGCATGAATCACAGTTTATCCTTGCATAAAGGGAACTATACCTTGGGAGAAATTAATACAGAAGGAAAAATTCATATATACATAGGAAGCCTAAAATTACAATTTTAATGCGATAGGCTATCCTAGGCGAGTTAAGTGTTTCATCTTATGGAAAACACACAAAATCTTGTTCTTAGATTGGCATAAAAAACATAGAAGAAATTTTCTTGATGACTTGTCATACAAGCCTTTCTGCGTAAACTGTATTCTTCTTTACAACAGAGAAAAAGATATTTTTTCCTAAAACAACATTTTTAGCATTATTAGCCCTTATTAAATAAATAACATACAGTATGTCAAAATCAATGGATAGATAGTTTTACGTCTATTTAGGGCTTGTATCTTTACTGACAAGTTTGGTGCGTTCCACAAGAAGATGCACCGAATTAACTCAGGTAAAGCTCCGATCAGCACCCAAATTACTGGTGCCTTTAGGCAGTGAGGTGACACACAATTTCTAGCACCACTGTGAGATGCCTGGAGTGGTCCATACAGGCCAAGACATTTCATTTGCATCTTTTCCAGACCCGTGCCTGGTGGTATTCCTGGCCAGTGCCACAGTTTAGTTACTGGTCGGGATGGATCCAGGGGCTGATCTAGTTTGCCAGGTACTATCCATAACGCAGCAGCAGGGCCGGATCCTGAGGAGATTTACTCTCCGTGCAGTAACACTAGGAATGCTTGCCAGAAAAGCACCACTAGTTAGACCTTTATTTGTTACCAGAGAGCAACTTGGATGAATTATAGTTTAAATAACCGTTTCTGATGGAATGCTTGCAGTACTTTGCTTGTGCCTTGGATTATATAGCTGAAATCATCATCCTCGTTATTTTTTCTCACTGGACAATAAGTCGTTTTTTATGATATTTAAGGCATGAGAAAAGGGCAAGAAAACATTCCTACCATCCTTTGAAATATAAAGAGAAAAGGGCAAGAAAACATTCCTACCATCCTTTGAAATATAAAGAGCAATAGCTCCCATATGTCTGAGATTTCTGAGACAGAATTAAGTCTAGTCTGCCCAGTATGTACATAGTGAATCCAATATGTCCATGAAATACTGAATTTACTGGATATCAGTGAGAAATCATATTGTATGCAATGTAGAGTTGATCCACACACAATAAAGTCAGGCTGTCCAGAGTGCACAATATATGATGCAAATTTCTATAGTTTCTATACTGCAGGTCATGTGTGCCCCAGGCATTGTCACTGCCCATCGGATGTAGCATCAAGATACCATCCAGAATTTTTTTTTTTTATATTTGAAGGGAGTAACAGCACCTTTTCTAACAACCTGCCTGCCGAATATGCAGAGGTCCTAGGCGTATAGCTAAAAGGCCATAGCCGATTTATGAAGCATTTGTCTATTTCTGAAAGTAGTGGAGTTGCTTCTGAATTTGCCACCACTTTGCTGCGAGATCTTTCCACAGATGCTTATTTTAATAAGTCTGTGCTCAGGTTTCTTTCCCTGTCAAACAGGGAATCAAATAATTCCTTAAAAGACCGATGTTAAATCTACTGCAGTAGCTTGAGCACTTCCACTTTTAAGAGGCCGCCTAAAGTCCCAAATATTCTTACTAATACTCCACTAAATGCAAGTTTTCTTAGATTGCTTTGTGAAGCCCTCTTAAATATTTCTAAAGAGGCAGCTCTTGTTTCAGGGTGGCTGGCTCACTGGAGTCTTTTCACCACAATATTTACAGATTTCAGATGCATTTAGGGAGGTGTTTAATAGCTGGAAGCTGTATGAGAGGAGTTACCAGTTTTACTTGGTATAGACCTGACTCAGCAGTTTTAGAGCAATAATTTACATAATAGGCCAGCATACCAGCTGTGGATTTGAGCCCAGGTCTGACTAATTGTCACCAGCAGAGTGGAAGTGGAGACCAAAAAAAAAAAAAAAAGAGAAGGAATTTTGGAGACAAGTGTTGACCAAAACAGTAAGACAAGCTTTCTATGCAGATAACTTGGGCTTTCCACCACTCTTTGGAATATACATATTTGTAGCCACCCCAGCAGCCCCTTCTATCACAAGGCGATCCTTAGCCTCTTACTTAATAACTTGATGTTCTTACCTATACCTCTGCTTGTCCTATGGGAAGGCTTAATTACTTTTATTACTACTTTTCTAGATTATTAGATATATCCATCTATCTCTCTCTATATATATAAAAATAGTACAATTTATCTTTGTTTTGTTTCTTTTTTTCAGGGGTGAGGAAAACCCCTTCAGAGTTTATATTTACTGCTATTGTAGATGTCACAAAAGCATTTTATTCCTAATAGAAATCTCTTTGTCCCTCACAGCCTATCACTGGAGATGCACAGGAAATAACACATGTAGTTACATTCCAGTCTTCCTACCCAAAGTTTCAGAGTGGATAAATTCCTTATGCTTTGTTAAAAATATATGATGAATGTCATCTCTCTAGTTATTATCTGAGTGTCTTCTCAACTACTCAACTTCTCAACTACTGAGTGTCAACTCAGCTACTGACTTCATTTTAGAATTTTTAAAGTTTCAGATTACAATACAACAATAATTTCATTCAAAAAACAGAAACATACTTCAAAATGTTTCTTATGAGACATCTGTCTAGAACTAAAAAAAAAGCTACAGTATATTTAACTTGTCTTAAATATGCCTTGCTTTAGCAAGGGCAACCATTCAACTAAAAGATGTAAACAATTGAAAATATTTTAATTATTGGTAAGCACATAACGATGATGCCAAGAATATTCAAAGATACACTTCCAGGAAAGACATGTCTTGAAAAATAAAACAGGATATATTTTGGCTTTAAACAACTGCCCACATCAGCGCCAGCTTCTTTATGCACTATGCTTATAATAGAGCTGCTGAATGTAGAGCAATAGCAATTTTACAAAATAATACCCACAAATGTCATCATGGCTTAAGAAAAGAGGCATGAATAATAGTGAAAGACCTCATGTAAGCTCAGATCTTACACTCAGCTGAGAGGTTTCATGAAGTTTAATTATCATGATGTTGCCATACTTCATTAAGATGCCCCTCTTGGTGAGCAAAGTGGTTTTTTACTCAATTAGCTTACACAAGGCCTAGCAAAACTGGAAAGAATATATATAATTTGCAGTCTTTTGAAGGATGAAGCACAGAAGCCTTTACTGAACTGACCCCTGTTATGACGTAGTCATGGAAAGCTCTGTCTCTGTTGCTCTAACTCCACACATGGAACTGCCAGAACTACCATCTCAGTATCAGCTGTCACTTGCACAGGGAAACAGGCAGAGATCAGGTGGACAAAAGTCTCCCAGGTTTACTTAGGACTCCTGCTTCCTTTCAAAAGAGATGTTTTTTTACTCTGTTTATTCACTTACATGTAAGTAATCTGAATATCTATACACACTAATCTTCATAAGTAAATGTCTACTCCCTTCCACTTGCTCTAAGATTCAAAGCCTGGTGCTCCTACTGGATTTGTCTCTCGCAGACTTCAAAGTGACAGCTCCCATCTCTCAGGGCTAGATGACACACTGCTGTCATTTTAACCTGAAACAATCATCATTTTTCAGACCTAGACTCCTGTGATGAACTTGCAGGAAAACTACCCAGGAGCTCTAGCAAATACAGAATTCAGAGGTTTATTTGGAGAGGCTAGAATTATCTAGCTTACACAAAACTCCAGCTAAGGAGGCTGAACCAGCTCATTGCCCACGTACATGCCCAAAATAAGATATCTGTAATTGAAAAGTGATTGCCTAAATAGTAAGCAAAACAACTTGCTTAAAATCCTACGTCACGTGTGACAACTTGGTTCAGTAAGACTCCTTTTGTCTGATCCTCCTTAGTCTTAAGAGAACACTGCACAAAACACAAATAAGGAAAGCATCTTGTACCAATGAGAAAAAAAAAAAAGCAATTAAAAGAAAGAAAACATCACATCTACTAGGAACAAGTGGATGTTTCACACCCAAATGTCAACAGCAGCATCGCTGCACCTTCCCTATATCATACTAAACATGAATTCTCAAGAGTGGGAATACTGACTTGAACTGGAACACTGTGTGTCGAGGAAGTGACTGAAATGAGTCTGGAGGGTAAGATAAGGGCCTATCTGGAATTTAAGATCATTTTGTTCAGTTTTCTTCATTATAACTTACTAGTTTGTCTCCTGCGGGGTGTCATTGTTCTGACACTAAAAAAAAAACCCAATACTTAATATTTGTTTCCTGTCTGTATTTTAGTATGCAATATATAAACATTAGGATTTATTATTTTCCCTAAAAGACTTCTACTATGTATGAATATTGCCTTTGTTTCTTAATGTTCAGTTTAATACAATTAAATCAAATGTGGAAGCAAGTCAGTAATATTTGTATTCCTTAAGAAAGAAACCCTATTATCCCAAGCAGAAGACATTTTTCTCTTGAATAACTCCTGCTGAAGATTATTTGTTTTGTCTTCTTTAAGACAGTCAGATTTTGACATCCCTGTTCTGCAATATTCTATTCTGATTCTACACCAAGAAAATACTTAAAAAGCACATATTTAACTCCACGCACATGGTTACTTTCCACTGATTTAAATGAAATAATAATAAAAAAATATTCCTAGATCTAAGACAATGTTGAAAGACTTTTAGGATAGGAGTGAACTAGAGAATAAAAGCTTCTTTTAACCTGACATTACTTTGAACTGAACAATCTTTAGAATCGGTGATCCCACAGGAGGAACAGGGAAATCCCTTAGAAGAGCTTCAGTTGCACTATCAACTTCTGTTTCTGGGTGTCTCCCAGAAGTCTTTATAAAAACATGTTTGTCTTTGGAGACCAATATTCCAACGTTCAAATTAGCCACAACTTTAAAGTCATTTTTTGGCAGGCAAAGCACGAAGTACAAGAAGTACTTAGAATTACATGATGAAATAAGTATATGTCAGTAAATAAAATCATTAATTTGCACTGTTTTGCAGTTATACAAATAATATTCACCTCAACAGCCATCAGTCTTGTAGGCAGCAATTTTGCAGGTGAAGATGGGAGGAGCCCTGCGCCCATAGACAGCGCCGGATGTGACCAGGGCTCTGCACTGGAGCATGGGACTTGGCCAAATAAATCTTTAGCAAAGCCTGCAGAGATGACTCTGGCATGGATTTGTAGGTATGAGAAAAACCTCCTACCACCATCTGACTGTACTTGATGTTAGACATCGATTAACTAAGTTTCCATATCTTATTAAGAATTAGTAAGCCTGTCTTTTCCCCTTTTGCAATATCATTAATATAATCCTTTGGTGTTAGCACTACATTAATTATTCATAATAGCCCATCTAGTAATCAGCCATCATTCTACAATTACTTAGCTTTCAATTATTTCAATTTTAACCTGACATCTTCTTGTCACTGATGGCATATGACTTCACTAACACTAGAAAGCTTTCTCCATCTTCAGGCATTTTTATTAAAAGGTGTTTAGTGTTAATAGGCAAGTAAAAAATTAAAAAGAAAACCTGAAAACTCTAAGTTAGCTCCAAAAATTCTTTTATAGTGGCTCTAACAAAAACATTCGTGTTAATATGGTTATATTCTAATTTATCTGAAGTAATACCAAGGGAAGCACTCCCTCTCTGTTCCATTAATGACACCTGTATTTCAGAGATGGTGCCAGGGGGACAGCCCCCCCAGTCCCCTTGCAATATCCAAAGTGGTATGTGCAGTCTGTTGGTACCAGCATATTATGCTGCTGGGCTCAGTGACCACAAACGAACCACTCTGCCTCAGGATGTTTTTCAAAGAGAGAGTCTTTGGCCCACAATGGTGGTCTTAGCCCTCAGTTTCAGCTTTGTGCAAGCATTGCTCTATTAGAGCTGAAAATGTTGCTTAGAGTGTTTGCAGAGCTTTTTTATTCCAATACCTTCAGCACAAATCTACTCACTAGCTTAAATCAAGCTAACAAGAAAACACAAATATGACTGATAGCTTGCTGTTATCTTGCCATAATACTTCTCCACCCTATTATTATGGCTAGCACTGGAATGACCTGTTAACCTAACCCAGACAGCTGGCTAAAGTACAATTTTTCATGGAACAATTGTGCTTAATGGCCCAAATTGTGATACACGCGAATAATGAGGTAAATCAAGTCTCGGAATAAGTGCCCATCAAAAAATTGAAAAACAAGTGTGGTCAAAATTTTAGTAAGAAATTCATCAGAAGCAAATGCAGAGTCTTATAACTGGGATGTAATAACTCCATCCAACAGTACAGGCTGGGGGACAACTGCATGAGAAACAGCTTTGAAGAAATGGATGGGGGAGACCTGGTGGGCAAAAACTGAACATGAATCAGTGTATCCTTGCAGCAAAGGTGGCCAATTGCATCCTCAGCTGTTTTAACAACAGCATAATCACCAGGCCCAGGGATTTAATCTTTTCCCCCATTTGACAGCTGTGAGACTGCATCTGGAGTGCTGTGACCGGTTTTTCATTCCTCTGGACAACAAAGACATTGACATATTGGAGTGAGTTTAGCAAAGGTGGTCAGGGAGCTGGAGCACACCACAAAAGACAAGAAGCTGAGGGAGCTGCTCACACTAGAGAAGAGAAGGCTCAGGGTACATCTTAACATTTTCAGAGGATACAGAGAAGATGGCACCAGACCCTTCTGCAAGGTACACAGTAATAGGATGAGAGGCCAGAGAGACAAGTAGAAACAAATACAAATAACTACAAGAATTTATTTTTTCCCACAAATGTGGTCAAGTACTGGAATAGATTACCCAAAGGCAGGGTAATTCACATCCTTGGGGTGTCCAATACACAACTGGACAAGTCCCTGTGTAACATACTCTGGGACCTACTTTTACCAGGACATTGGAGTAGATTACCTCCAGAGGTCTCTTCTAACCTAAATTATTCTATGATCATGGAGAGTTTATCACCTTCAGCACTAAATTTCTCAAAGTGCAAGCCGTGGACCTCTCTTTTGGAGTAACTACAAATTACAGATCCATCAAGTACAGTCAGCGTATATGAACAAGAAATGGTCAAAACCAGACTGTTTGTTTGAAAAGGCAACATTAATTTAAATTTGAGGAAGGGTTGTAAATAACTACATATTATAGAAGAACTGCTCATGAAGATTAAGTCTGTATTCAGTGCTCATGAGTCAGGTCAACTAAAATCAAGTTAAATTAATATAATAAACACAACCAGATATTTAAGATTTTGCATGCAAAGAGATCAAAGATTAATAACTTAAGGGAGCTGATACAGAAAGGTAGCAACATCATGGGGATCCTGGTCATAGGAAGCACAGAATGTGAGGCAAATGTGAGTTAGCAAGAATTCTTTCCTGCCACACTAGTGTCAGGAAAAAGAGCAAATACTTGCAAACAACTATAGAAAGAAAAAACCCAAAGTCTTTATACTACTAGTACTGCAAAGAACAGCTGTATGTCAGCTGTGTTCTTAACACTACACTGCACAGGTTTGCACATGGAAAAAGTAAAACAATGATCAACAAATCAATGATTTCAAATAATCTCTTAATATCAGAGAAATTTTTTTCTGCCCTCAACTGAGGCAGGGCTCTTGCTTCACTGCAGAAGAGATTGACTTAAGTTGCTTTTCAAGGTAAATTTCAAGTAAGTAGTATTTTAAATCTATGGGCTGCTCGCTAATTACATCTTCAGTCCTATAAAAACACATAATTGTCCGTTACTGTATTCAGTAGAAATAGTTAATTATTTATCATGCACGTGCTTCTAAGTGTTTTCAGGATGCCAAAGTCAATTAAGTATAGGGCTCCAAAGTGGTTGGGAAATTATATAGGATAAACAGGCAGAGGATGTTTCTTAAGTGAAGGTGCAATTCTGGATGTCAGACATGGTCAGAATCATTGTTGTGATGTATTTAACCTTGTGACCAAACAGAAGAGTTGTTGTAACATATAATTATTAAAGAAAACATTGACACAAACCTCTAACTAATGTCTATTTACACAATATTCACAACCATACTGAGGAGCACAGGTTTTTCATTTGTGAATTCCTTTCTACTGTAGTCTTTCTGTTTTGACCACATTTTTATTGTCAGCAATGGATTTCGTACCTCCTGTTGCAAAACAAGTATTTTGTTTATGCTGTTGTGCATAACAAATTTCAAAATGGTGATTAATCTAGCTAAGAAACTGCACAGTGACAACATGCTACATAGTTCCAAAATAAGCTGCCTAAACATAGGCATGTAGCTTGAGAGACCCCTGTGTATCTCAAACACCCAAACAGCAAATACAACCTAAGTCCTGGAAGAGACCTGTGCTCTTCTGGTGTACTAACAGGGTGGCAGACAGGATACCCTCTTGTCATCTCAGACAATAGTAGATGTCTAAATTTAGAAAAACAGAACAAACTCTTACTCCCCAGAAACCTCACTGAGGCAGTTGGAGAACATGTGTTTATTAACATGGCAAGTTTTTGGGTTGTATTTTATCCTCAGAGTACTTTGCCAATATTTCTACACAGAGACTTGACAGCACTTCTGCACTAGATATTACAGCTACACTGTAGAAGAACTGAGGTTTAGGGAGATTGAAAGCCACATTCAGTTTCCCCAAACTCTTCTTCAGTTTTTGTCCACCATTTTCCACTGGAAAAGCCTATAGTCTACCAATAGAAACACTATGACTTTGTTGCAATTCGGATGGCATGAGTTTGGTCTTACATAAGTTCCTGCAGGATGATCACTTGGAGCCATCAGAATCCTTGGATGGAGTCTTAACAGGGAACTTGTTCCAATTGGTTTTTAGAAGGCAGTCTGAAAGGACAAAATGAGGGCTCTACAATACATGAGCTTGTGCTGTTGCAGTGGATAGCAGATAGTAGTAGTAACTGAAGGTGCTACTCACTAGGAAGGTGAGAATCATTCCAAATTGTCTGGGGGAACATGCTTTTCTTCACAATTATTACTCCTTAGATCATTAAAAACATTGAAATTGGCTGTGGGAATCACTGTTTGGAATAAAATAGATCAGTTCCTTAACATTTTGCATAGGTGCCTAGACTTACAAATTTAAAGGAAGCCGTGGAAAAAAAAAAAAGTATTTCAATAACTAATTCAAGACATGAGATTCACTCTTGTGATTTAGCTTTGTTAGGTACAGCCATTTAATTCATAAAGTTGTATAATTATGCTCTGATATATCAAATTAACAAATGCAAGATACATTCAATATAAGGTTTATTACTTTCTCTAAAATGCACAGGCCAAAGACATGACCTAGGAGAAACGCGAAGGCTGGACGGTTACTTAATTAGGAACGGGTAAGAGAAGAAAGGAAATTCAGGACTGTACCTGCCCACGTGGACATGATCTGATCTCCAGTGGAGCCTGTGGGAAGAAGGCAAACAGGAAGAAAGGAAAAAAAAACCAAAACCCCAAAGCAGCTTTGGCACAGAGGAAGAGAAGACTGAGAAAGAGACTAAAACCAGCGACTGACCAACAGCCTGGGTGCCAGGCAGGTCTGGATTCTGATCTTAGATTCATTGCTGACTCACCACGCGGCCACGAACAAATGACTCCACCTTTGTGTTTCAGTTTCTCATTAGCAGGGTGATATCTACCTACTAGTCTTACGGAATGTTGTAAAGATAATTAATAAATGTTTGCAAAGTACTTTGAAGGTAAAAGGCCAAATCCACAGTAAAGGCGAGGAGGGCATCGAACTATCTTGCTCATTTCATGCTGAAAACAGCAAGAACAGTCTATACGTGCAGAAGGCATGCAAAAAAAAAAGCCAACTTTGATTTGTTACTGCTGTCTATTCTCTCCTCTACTTATTTTCACCCATGATTGCACTTTGTATTTACCTAATGTTTGATTCAAGCAAATCACATGTTCAACTATTTATCAGCTAAAGTTAATCATGTGTCCAACTGATTGTCAGATTAGATTCCAAGACTAAATGGTGTGGCTTTTATCACGTATCTACAGAAACATCTGATAAACACTTTTTCAAATACAAATAATAATAGCTGGTAAGTTATAAAAAAGTGACAAATACATTTAGCATTGGTCATCAGCTCCATGAAGGTGGGACCATTCCTAATGTTTATTTTTGTGCCTTAGCATCAAAGTACACTGTTGATGGCGGGTGTTCATTATACTTTTATATTATGAAAATAAAATTAAAAAATCACCACAAACTATAGGATATATTTATTATAGGATACACTTGCCCCTGCTCATTGCAGGGGAGTTGGGCTAGATGACCTTTAAAGGCCCTTCCAACCCAAACCAGTCTATGATTCTATGATTATTTCAACTAGCAACAAAAGTGTACTACATCTTAAGCAGCTTCACGTTTATTTGGTCACAATCAGACCAGAAGCAACCTGGTGTTCCGTGCTGATAAAATTTTGGTTATTTACTTTCCCTGATGATTCCTCTACTCAAGGCTTAGGTCTTTCAGGAAAGCAAAACAGTCTTAGCTGTTAGGCCATTAGTGTCTTCTAGATGCCATAAGTCAACCGTAATTTCTACCTAACTTAATATGCCTGTCCTTTCTATGAGTCTATTTAAAGTTTTAGGTGTCAGGCTTGATATATGCAACTAATTATGAAATCACAACTCCTCAACCTAATTTAGTAATATGGAATAAGAAAGCTCAGCTGAGAAAGTTCACTAGCCTTCCCTAAATAGTTTGTTCATAAACTATTAAAATAAATTAATAATATTTTTGAACTATATATTTAGTTTGTGACCAATTAAGATTTGTAAACAATTAAGTGTTTAGGTCAGGTACTGCTGATGACTTAGCTAAATTATCATGATCTAATACAGCAACTGAAAAGAAGAATGTTATTCAGTGTGAATCAGTACATGAAACACCAGACATGCTATACTAATCAAGTGATTAGTCCACTTTTACTTCTCCTGTACCTGAATAGTGAGTAAACCATTTTTTTTTTAGTCTAAGGAGAACAAGAAAAACTGCCCAAAGACCAAGGTATTATTAAATGCTAAACCAAAATTTGCTTTCAGGTCTAATGCATTTTTAGTTGTGGGCAACTTATAGAAAAATAATTTGTCATCTCCACTAGGTAGGAAGAAGGGGTGTGTGCTTTATTAGCCAATCAAAAAGACGACTAGGTTGTCTGGCCCATTTTCAATGGACACACAGGCAAGCACACAGGTAGGGTCTGTAAAAAAAGGCAGCAAGTTGTAATAAGGTAGCAGAGTAACAGGTAGCTTAAAAACAAACACAGGCTGTATCTCCAAGCCATGGCATACAATCGCTAGTTTTCAAGAGCTCTAGGGTATAACATCACTTTAGAAGTTGCAAAAAAGTGACATTCCATCTAAACAGTCATATCTGAGTACAGAAGAAAAACAACGATACTTTTGTGGCTTGAGTGGCTTAACTGAAAATTGGGTGGAACCACTGATAATTCACTGCTTGCTTTCTCCTTACTGATACCAAAATGAAATGGTACAGTAGCTTGCTAATCAGTAATCTTGGATTTGTCCTGCATCTGGCTTTGTCACTGCTACAGGGTGCACCTACACTGCAATCTCTAAACCTAATCTAGTTATGGCAACACTGACCTGAGCAGAAGCTACAGAGACTGTGTAGGAAATTGGGTATGTGCTCAGTTAGTCCATGTCAAGCATTATGCTGCACACCCACTGGTACTGATATTGAATTAATACATCACATGCTGCTAACTCCAGGAGAAAAATATCAATATCATGTCACATTTTCCTTTAGGCTTTATCAGCAGCTTGATAGTTGTGGAGTGACAATCCACTGGTCAGAGTCTATTTTTGGTTCTATCATGGGTCTTTTTTGTGTTCCCAAACAAGTACATATTTTGTCTTATATAGCACATATTTTGTGTAATAAAAAGAGATATATTCTAGAGTCTTCTAACATTTGTGGATGAGTAGTAAATTTAGAGTGCTCTTACACGCAGTCATGTCTAGTTTTATATCCTTCAATTTGTTCATCCATAGAATAAGGATTATTTTATGTGTTATAATTAACAGGCCAGTAAGAGGTTAAATTCATGAAGGTCAGTCAAGCATTCTGAAAACAGAGGCAGCACTCAAAGAATATTACTATTCGTTTCACCACATGCATATTACATAAAGCTTAAGTCTACAGAGAGGCCTAGGAGCAGGAGACAGGGAACAGGGATGTTATTGTACCCAGAGTGATATTAGAACAATGACCATTATAAGCCAATGATACTTTATCAACTGAATGGAACAATGGCTGAGGCTTAACATCCAGTACTCTATTAGTTGTGACATTATAAATAAGAGACCATAAAAATAAGGTCAGTTCCCTGGGGTAATTGTTTCGCTATTTGTTGAATTGTTTGTACAGGAAAAAAAATGTGTAGTCCAGTTTACAGATCTACTTAACTGAAAAATGAGAAATTCAAAAGGGCTAAAACTCAGCTGAGTTCCCCCTCCAGCGGTACCAGTAAGGTTTCCCTCCTAGTAGGATGCTAAGCACTTTTAAAATCCCAGTGGAAAGTGTGCAGTTTGCAGGATTCATCTGCCATAATTTGTTCTTTGGGAAGAAGAGTCACACTGTTAACACCTAAAACATATGTTTACACACTGTCCCCAGTAGTGGGTGTTCCTCAGGGAACAAAGCAGTTGGACAAAGCTAAGTACTGGGGCTGCCACTACATTTTTCCTCATCTACGAGATATCTGTATCTTATACTAGATGCTTGGGTAATTCAAACACCATTTTTACATATATATATAACTAAACAGTACTGGACTTGTGATACTGAAAACTATTGACCAGCTAATATCCAGTGTCTAACCTTACTATAGCTCTCCCAAAGAAAGATGATCCTTTTGTAGTCACTGAAAAGGTGCTGAAGTTTAAACAGCCATCACCTTCCCTGAAGCTCATCAGAGCCCTGTCACCATTGCATGCCTTCCCAGGAAGTTTGCCACATGCTTTCTGATGTGAAAACCAGCTTTTTGGTGACCAATCCACACAAGAATTGTGCAATCAAGTACAGCTATTACAGCAGTGACTGTGCAGCAGTAGAGCAGAGTGTAGCTGCAGGAGCAAAGAATGCTTACCTGCTGAACAGAGGTGACAAGAAGGGAAGCAGAATTAGTAAAGGCAAAATCTGAAATGCAAGATGCAACTCATTTATTTTAGGTGTTAGAAAAAACATGGGAATTAAAGACCAGTTGGAGTAAAAGGATGAAAGTGGTTTGACTGGCCAGGTCAAAAAGTTTACTCTGTAGCAAACAGTTTGATTAAAAATATGAAGGCTAGGAAAAAAAGGTTAATTGATCACATACAGTACTATTACCAGCATGGAAGAGGTAAGGAAATTTACTTCAGTAGTTGACTACACAAAAGAAAGTAACAGACAACTTCCTGTAAATGTAATGAATATGGTACACACTGTCCTTATGCTCTGCTCTCTCCAGTATAATTTATGGAAGTTAAACAGAAATTCCATTGCAACCTTCAGGACAACTGATGAGTACAATCTTTATACTGGAGTCTGGGGCAGATCAGTGGATATGGGAATAAGGTTTTAGGTAGCATTCCGCATAGATGCAGGTCACCTAACAGAAACAGGAGATGTGAGCACCCTCACTGGAAAGAAGGGCAATTAAAGAAAGATGTTGCAGATAAACATCAGGCCAGATTGTGGCAGGTGCTAGAGATCTTCACGCTTTTTTTGATCTCAAAGATTTAAATAATAGGAAAATTCAGGTTGGAAAGGACCTCAGAAGGTCTCTTCTAATCTCCTGCTACAAACAAGGTCAGCTATGAGATCAGGTTACTCAAAGCTTTACCTAATCTGGTCTTGAAAACCTCCAAGGTTGGAGACTACAGATGTTCCCTGGACAACCTGTTCCACTGCTTCACCATCTTCATCTACATCTTCATCTTATCTGAAAAATTAATTAATGCTTCCACTTGCCAGATATCTCTTATATCTGTTCCTGCTTCATTCTCATTAATACTGGCACCCTGGAATTGCTTTTGTTGTGCTAAGGAGGCATAACTAGCTACATTTTTAATTTTTTTTTTTATAGAGTCCATACAATATGAGCTGTGGCATTGTGATGAGAATAAAAGGGAGATGATGCTGCACTATAAACTTAAAAAAATCCCACCTTTGTTCAGGGGATTGCAAAGCATTAGCAGAGGGCTCTGCTATGTTATGAACAGTCTCACAGTTGTTATAGTTAAATTCTGCAGGCTTGAATGCTCTAGTGTAGAGGTTTTACAAGATCTCACCTGACTTCAGTACAAGCTGAAAATATTCTCACTGTCATCAGAACAAGGACTTCAGTCCCCAGGGATGTTTTGTGAAAGAAGAGAAGCAGCTGTGCAAGCATTCCTGCCAAAATAATCAGCAAAACAGTAACAGTAACTGGAGTAAGTGGCTGTATGTTTTGCACCCTGAGAACCGTAGGGAGTCAAAGTGAGAGCAACAGCTGTGGAAGTAGTAGTTTGGGAAACAGAAAAGGACAGCAAGATACTGCATGATACAGACTTTTTATTTAGAAGGCATATGTGCCTTCTGAGACGGGGGCCAGGATGTTCATCACCTCAGAGAATTAAAAGTCAGCAACACCATGTGTCCCAGACAAAGCAAGGATAAATGCTCTTCCCACAATAAACGCACAGAGGCGCAGCACTGAGGTCTGTCATCAAATCTCTATTTGCAGGAAAACAGCTTGCTAGATAAAGCTCCTGCGTAGGGAGAGCATTTCATAACACACACTCTAAACTTGGCTGGTTTACCTGGGAAATTTCCTCCAATTAATAATCCTTCTGGTTTGAAGATGGCTTTTTTGGATAAAACTATAGAGACCACAGTGCACTCAAGAGCAGGATATGGGCCATTTGCACCATTCCTCCTCCTTGGACAAATGCAAAAGTTTCAGACAGGATGTTGCAGCTGTTCCACTGCTGTGCACTGCAGTGACAAGCAATAATTTAGGCCAGGAAATGGAGATTATTTCATACTAATGCAGAGCTAGTGAAGACTTTTAAAAATTCTCAGAGGTAAAGTTTTATTTCGCAATCAAACAGTAAGTAAATAAATACATGAAGCAATGGCACCAAAGTCAAGCAGGAAGCTTGCTCAATAACTTTTATAAATACAAAGGTCTAAAAGTATAGACTAACTTAAAATGATAGTAACACATGGAATAAATAAAAATATCTTCAGCCTATTCACCTCAACTGTTGGGTTTCCCAAAAATATTTAGCCCCCTATCAGATCATAGAGAAGCTACTCATAGGCAGTAAGAAGTACTTGATTCAAGCAAGCACTACACTGTTTGATGAGAAACAAACTATTAAGAAATAAATAAATGCTGCCAAATCATTTTTCTATGCATGAGGTCAGTTCTATTTGAAAACAACTGCCACCTACTCTGCTAATCAGAAATTGACAGACATAAACCCTTGCAAAAAGGCCTATTTATTATATACAGCCATATTAAAGTCTTACTCTTAAACTGTTATAAAATCACTAAAAATGCATGGTATTAATGCCTAATCGGAATTCTCTTCTGTTGAATCTCTCAGTAAAAACCATAGCAATTGCTTCAGTGGAAAAACAAAACATTCTAATGCTAAAATGGAAATTCAAAGAAGTCCAGTGAATCCAGTTATTTTTAATTATTTATGCTAATTAGCACAAACCCCCATCATAATAGAAGATAACCAAAGGATAGCACTGCCAACTGCCTATGTTCCCATACAGGAAGACAGCTCTGACTACACTGGCATTTGTGAGATTTTTTAAATAATTAACAGCTATCAGTCCTTGGGTATAGCACAAGATACGGTGCCATTTTGTTGTTGTTGACTTTTTAAACATTTGATACTGGAGCGTAAGATCTAACACATTCATCTAAGTGTCTGAGAGCGTGGCCTTGCTCTGACCAGCAGCCAGTACGACAGAGCAGATTGCAGTAGATGGACAATTCACTGTTGTATTTGCACACACTAGTGCAGAAGGAGACTTAAGGGTATAAACCAATTCCTTTCTGATACCTGCTTACACACTGAAGCATGAAATTTGGATTTCCTTTTTCTATTGTACCCTATGACCAAAAAAAAAATAAATCATTAGTCCTCATAAAACTAGTCTTATAAGCACAGAATGAACACTTTAAACTAGGAATTTCTGTGACATTATGTTTCACCCACTGTGTGCTACATGAATATTTTCAATTCTAAATATATTAGAACTCCACCACCCACCAGAGCTTTTTCTGTTATAAAATTAAAAAGAGGTAACAACCCCTAGCATTTGGGCTTCTCATTCAACCATTTTCCCAGTTCTAACTAATACAATTGTAAATAAATTCCCCCACCTGTCAACCATACAGTATCAGTGAAGTGTTAGATCAGAAAGATCATTAATGTCATCACTCTTAGCAATCATCTTGCCAATCACCTTGCAAGTATTTCCTCACTGTTGTTCCGTGTAGGGCCAGTTATGTAGGCAGAACAGATGGCGTAACCTGTCATTAGAAGCTCTGCTGGGAAGAAGCTGAATACTACAAACCTCCTCCTCCCTCACTCTCCAAAATCACTTCCGTGTCTACACATTGGAACAGAAAAGCTTTACCATCAGTTTTCTCAGCTTTGTCCTCAGCATCAGAATATAAGACCCACAACTTTGCAATGCCTAGAAATGGAATTGTCCAGTAACCACAGTCAAATCTTCAGCTTCCTTCACCAGCCACGTGCATGATGCAGCCATGTGTTCTACCTTGTCAAACAAAAATAACTTCAGTTTTGAAAATTTAAAAGCAGCTTGAATAAGACTGAATATTATCAGGATAATATTTTGAGGTATATACTGAATACAGAATATCAAGATAAATACTAAGACATTCTGCGTGGCTGCAGAACAGAGTAGTGCCTCAAAGTAGTGAACTGCAGAGATGTTAGATGTGTGTTTAGGTCTCACTCATTACATGTGATGTGCAAACTGCTCCCTTGGCTGTCCCATTTCTACTAGTGTTTTAATTCACCTGAGTTTATGTTTTAATGAATTCCATAAACTTGAAAAAAAATATAATTGAGTTATCTATGATGATATTTGTTTTATTGGGTTTGTTTGTTGTTGGTTTGGGGTTTTTTTTGGGTTTTTTTTATAAAGGGTTTAGTATCACCTAACCTCCTCATTTAAGTGTTTCAAACAATGTTGTCCACTAGAAATCAAGACTCTCTCCATAAGTAACTTCTAGATTCTTCATGCTGGGAACAGCTATTCAATATAACGTTTCTTGTCACTTCAAGCTTCATCCTAAAATGAGCTCTAGGAAAAGTCTGAGCTTGTCACCTGCATAGAGCAATTATTCTCATATATTACACTAACCCACACAATGTTTTCCAAATAGTTTACAGCAGTTTTGGTTTTTATATATAACTTATCAACAGAATCTGATCAAATCCAAACTTATTTCTGAAACTAGTGTGAGTTACAACACAAGAACTTGCTAAAATTTTTGGGTACTTTTCTATAGATTCCTAGTGATTTATATCCGGACCTAATCAAAAATTCACAAAATCTAGAACTATTTAAGTATTTCTGCAAAGCAAATCTGCATCTGAATTGCATTATCATCTCTGCTTTGCTTTCTAAAGAGTCTCCTAATCTATTCTTAGCATATAATTTAATACACAGTTCTCAAGTTCCAAATTGTTTTCTCTAAAATGATTCAGCTCTTGACAATTTTTACACATTATTCTTGTTTGATTTTCACTAATGATTTCTTAAGCTTTTCTGTCTACACATCCAATATTTTATCTCTGCTTCACTCTTTCCTGGGCATGAGACTAACTTGGAAATATTTTATTTATTTTTTTTTTAGATTTTAACTACAAATTCTTTATTTGACATGATACACACCTACATGATTTTACAATATAAAGAAATGCTACTAACAATAATTACAAAATCTAGGATGTCTTATTATCTAAGACAGATAAACTTTTTTATATTCCCCACAGAAAGTATGCAGTCACCAGAATAGTTCTTTACCACCTAAAGCTTACTCATCTTGCTTTTTAATCAACAGTCATTCAATTCAAATTACCTACAAGAGGAAGGTAGCAGAATTTGGCTTTGTGGACTCCTGTTCATTTAAACAAGTAAGATGCAGATCACATATCCAAGTTCTCATGTAAGATGATAACTTTTATGAGAGTTAAAAATACCAAATACAATTGCAAAGTAAAAATAAATCCATTTTCCAATTATTACTCAGAACAAGAAATGGTTTTTAATTTCCAATACAAAATTTTCCAATTTTTCAATTATACTAATATGTATTTTATTCTCCAAGCTGTTAGCTCTCTTATTAAAAAAAAAGTTGAGCATTGAGCATACAATTTGCCAGCATTTATTCTAGTGCATGATTGAAAATAAGCATGGCAGAGTCTCCTGGCAACACTTTGTGGAAGTAAACAAGTGTAAGTTACATGCACAGTAACTGAATGCTAGAGCCTTCGTGTGTTACCTAAAATATTTTAAATGGTTCTATGTACTGTTAAGAAGCTGTTGCACTCATTTCAGTAGCAAACCATCCATGGAAGACTGTATTTAGTGCACTTACTTAACAGAGGATTAAAAGTCAATTAAATACTTCAGATAAAAAGTAAAACGCAAGAGAAGAAAGAGTAATAATCATCATCTTCTGATTTTTAAAGAGATCATGACCTCCTTCTACCTAATAAAATTTTTAATCAGATACCTAATGTAATCTTTGCAGTACCTGTTTAACTAATAAAGCAAATCTGATAGTTGCAAGGGCTGGTGACAAGGTCTCTTCAGTGTGTATTTGCTAAACCTGTCTGTTCTGCTTTATTTGTGCTGAACACAGTATAAATCATTTAACAGTTGTGACAAACACTTGAATTCTACTCACCCATAAGCCAGGCACAGCCTGTGACACTACTGCTCAGGGCATTGGATTTGGGGTTTTTCCCCCCCACTGGGGATAAATCCCTCAATAACCCTTGCAGTCCAACCATCAACATCTTAATCATACTCTTTATGCCTAAGGATTGCTTTAAATTCTGAATTGCCTTTTCTTTTGTGAACACTGTTCATAGAAGACCCAGCTCCTCCATGACCAGCAAACAGTTGGGAGACAAATCCACCTCATCTTGTTAAAGGCAGTACTATGATTTCAGAAAACAAAACTTCTGCCACATAGATTGCCTTTTTTTAGTGTAATTATCATTTGAAAAAAATTATTTTCTCTTTTTTATACTACTTTTCACGTTCTTTCCTGGGCTTCACTTATCAAATACAGATGGAGACAGACCACAGAGCTAGATGGACCCTTGATCTGACTCTATGCAGCCACCTGTTTGTTATCTTATGTTCTAACTTATTTTTCTCCCCCTCACAGAGTGCCACGTTTCAAAACTAGCAGAATTTTCATTGTACCATTTTCATCCTGTAATTCTGACATAACTATACGGATGTAGTTTTATGACTGAGATAACATTATTGACTATTTTTGGTACATTACAAAGAGACATATCTTTTTAACATACACACAGTCCATAGAAAAATCTAGAAAAATCTACATTCCTTAAGTACTATTTTCAGCTTCCATTATCAAGTACTAAAATCTATTATCTCCCTGATAATCATTTTTCAACAGTTCATTGAGGATGGAAACCAACTGAGAAGGCTAAGAAGATACAAAGAGTGAAAAATAGTTGTCAGTTTTCCTTTCTTTTGAGAGAACTTTCATTCTTATGGGCTGGAATAATTCTAGAAATTTATGTTCCTTCATTACAATTCAGTGTCACACCTCTCTTTTTTGCTCTGGAGAGAATCAAATGTAGTCACATCCTGCAGACGTTACTTGCAATCCTACCAAAAAAGGGTAGCTTCATAGTTCAGTTTCATATAGTACTCCTGCAACACCACTCTAAATTTTCCTCCTTTATGTCCACATAAACTGGTATTAGTATTACTGTTACCTTCAACCTATTGAGATTGTAAGCAAAATTTGGCAAAGATTGTTTACTCCAAATTCATGATTCTTATTTCTGATTTCCAATATTAACCAACGCCACTACTTCTGTTTGTCAAGTTACACTGATACTCTCCTATTCCATTTAAAAGGTTTTAAAAGTTTGCTCTAACAGCATGAACTGCATTTAAAATGTCTGCACCTGTAACTTACAGGTATCAAATGTTAGTTTTGGGTTGCTTTTCTTTTTTCCTCCAGGCAGCCACCTTACTGTCTTGATTTCAGAAGTGCTAAATATAAGTATCTTTAATGAAAGAAATGTTGTAAGTATTTATAAAAATGATATGCTGCTCAAATATTCAATGGTGCAAAATTGTATGTTTTATCTGGGCTACCTCTCTCACATATGCTAATGTATGTCACTGGCAGAAAGACCTTTTTTAAGCTTTCTATTACCTAAACTATTGTTAAATTCTGAGCCACGGGTAATGTTTTGCTAAATATCCTCCAGTTGAAATCCATGCCAGGAATTATGTAACAACGCCTCTCTCATGTGGTTATTCTCTCTCCAAATGATGAGTTATACTCAAAAAAATCAGCACTGTAAATACTAGGAACTCCATCAACATTACTGCATTTCCAGTACCAGTATCAGCTACAGATGATGCTATTACCATTCAAAGCATACCAACATTTACACTGCTGGTTTCTTAGCTTCTAATGGTTCTGCCTTGGAACAAATGGAAACCTTTTGAGAGCTAGTGTACTATCTAAAAGCTGAAGTTCTTGCACCTCACAGTAGTTACAGCCTATACATCTTTCTTCCCTACTTGTAACAGCTGTAATTACTCCAAAAATTGTGGTAAAAGTGGGAAACTACAGAATCAGTGATGGTGTTTCACAGGATAGCTGGGAAGAACATTTAAGCCTCAGTGATGTTCATAGACTCCAAATAAGATGACAATCATAATAAAATAAAGGACACACAGCAACTTGCTACTTAATAGTTTTCGACACAGTGACTGCATAAAGCAAAAATAGCTTTATTTTAAATATGGCAATAGTAATTTAAACATAGAATTATAGAATCATTTAGGCTGGAAAAGAGCTTTAAGATCATCAAGTCCAACCATTAGACTGGCAGTGCCAAAACCCACCACCAAACCATATCCCTAAACACCAATCTACACGTCATTTAAATACACCCAGGAATGGCAATTCCAACACTTCCCTGGGCAGCCTGTTCCAATGCTTGTCAACCCTTTTGGTGACAAAATTTTTCCTAATATCCACCCTAAAACTCCCCTGGTGCAGCTTGAGACCATTTCATCTTGTCCTATCACTTGTTATGTGGGAGAAGAGGCCAACCCCCACCTCTCTACAACCTCCTTTCAGGTAGTTGTAGAGAGCAATAAGGTCTCCCTTCAATCTCTTTTTTTCCAGGCTGAACAACCCCAGCTCCCTCAGCTGTTCCTCAGAAGACTTGTTCTCCAGACCCCTCACCAGCTCTGTTGCCCTTCTCTGGACCCACTCCAGCACCTCAATGTCTTTTTTATAGTGAGGGGCCCAAAACTGAACGCAATATTCAAGGTGCAGCCTCACTAGTGCTGAGGGGGGAAATTGCTTCCCTAGTCCTGATACAGGCCAAGATGCTGTTGGCCACCTGGGCACACTGCTGGCTCATGTTCAGCTGGCTGTTGACCAACATCCCCACGTCCTTTTCAACTGGGCAGCTCTCCAACCACTCTTCCCCAGGCCTGTAACACTGCATGGGGTTGTTGTGACCCAGCACTTGGCCTTGTTGTACCTCACGCCTTTGGCCTCAGCCCATCGATCCAGCCTGTCCAGACCCCTCTGCAAAGCCTTTCTACCCTCAAGCAGATCAACACTCCCACCCAACTTGGTGTCATCTGCAAACTTACTGAGGGTGCACTCAATCCCCTCATCCAGATCATTGATAAAGATACTAAAGAGAACTGGCCCCAGTACTGAGCCCTGGGGAACACTCCTTATGACCAGCTGCCACCTGGATGTAACTCCATTCATCACCACTCTTTGGGCCCAGCCATCTCGCTAGTTTCTGTACCCAGCAAAGAGTCTGCCCTTCTGAGCCATGAGCAGCCAGTTTGTCCAGCAGCACGCTGTGGGAAACGGTGTAAAAGGCTTTACTGCAGTCTGCTGACAACATGGAAATAACAACGCTCCCAAGTGGAACATGTGAAGAAAAGCCAGGACTTCAAAGTTCTGTTCCTCACTCTGACAACTCACACAACTTTGGCTTAGATTTCCTCTCTGTATTTATCTATTTCAGTCAGGCAATTTGAGTTCTATGGACCCTTAAAGCATTCAGAGATAATCTTAAGCATCATATTCATCATAAAATGATGGTGAACAAGTATAACCCTCAAGACCAAAAGCTCTAATAAGATTTCAGTTATTTTGGTCCTAGGTTTTTTTGCCACATGTGCAGACTGATTTGTACCAAAGCTTCATGTAGAGGGGGGGAAAAAAAAGGTTAGAGAGAAATAATAGGTAAACGGGAAACCCTCAGCATAGCCTACAACACAAAGAATTAATTACAAAAATAAACAAAGCCCAACAAACATGGCCACTGGCACATTAGAATTTGAAAACCTAAAAGCTTTCTTTCAAATAACTCCACTCTCCAAATCTGGAACAACTACATTTTCTCTCATTGGTGTCCAAGAGGCTATACTTGCAAGCACTAAGTCCAAATATTTGTAACAATGAGGACAAAGAGTCAAAAAGCACTTGAGAGCAACACACTTAATAAATGCATCTAGGTAAGATCCTAATCCAAATGATCCAACTGGGTGTCTTAGAACAAACATCCTTACCTTCACTCTTGCCTCAGAGAGCCTTGTAAAGGTAATAGGCATTTCCCCCCTTTCTCCAGCCAACTCAGACATGTTCTGGTCTGCCCAAGCTCACATTTAGGCAGGTCCATTTTGTGTCTGCAGTCACATGCTTTATGGGACTGTAACCTATCTCGGCTGAAATGACCAAGTCCCTGATTCTAGAAGACCCATATTAGAGTAAAAGAAGCAGGCTGCTATTTCTGTACCTTCAACCCATCCTGCTCAGGCCTGCCTACTTCTTCAAAGCAATCTCATCTCCATGTTTTATCTCCAAGAAAATATCAGTTGTACATAGTATTAAATACAGTACTTACTGTCAGGGAGGCACTCCCAACAGGAAATAGAAGCAAGGACATAATTATCCCTCTAAATCTTCTCCAGGCTTCCTAGCTCAGCTTGCAAAAAAGCAGACTTACCGAGCAGGTTGACTCCCCATTCAGAGTGTATTTGGTGTAGTTCTCTTCTCCCTTTCTCATTAGGCAGAAGTATCAACACCGATCTGATTTTGCATCAAGACACCCCAATCCAAGGTAACACAAACGAGGCAGAGGTCCATTTGGTGTTCATGAGCAGTTCCAAGTCCTTAATGGCATCAAAAGAAGGGCTTTCAGCCACCAGACTTCCAGCTTCATGCTGCAAACAAAACATTAGATATTACAAGATAGAACACTTGATTTTTTTAAGATCCCTGAAGATACTGCTCAAAATACCTATCTGGAAATCTGACCCCATATTCAAACTAGATGGTTACTATAGTAAACCTTGACTATTCAAAACATGTGAGGGACTGCCCTGCCAGATTATGAACTCCCTATAACAAAAGAGTTCATAAACAGGAGACAAACCCAAATACTTTGCTTCTACCTTTCTAAGTCAAACTACCACAAATTTCTCAACTCTTCTAAATTCTAGTAAAGTGCACAACAAGATGTTCTTCACTAAAGAAAGATGACAAGAATTAAGGGTCAAACTGTGTTTTTAGCTACAGCAACATAAGACCTCCTTGCATTCATGAGAATTACTTCAGTTTTACACTGAAGAACACAAAGTAGACTTTCAAGTCTATTTTTAAACCCTCTTTTATTTAAATCATCAGATGATAAACTATGCTGGGAGTATTTTACAAACAAGGTGCTCAGCCCAGCACTTTCAGAAGCTTTAAGGAATTCAATCAGACTGTAAAAACTAATGATAGACTGATGCTACGCAATTTACCAGCTATTTCCACAACAGCCTTAAAGTTTTCCATGTGAAAATGATTAAATTCTGCTTTTAATTAGAAAATTAAGAATTTTATGCATCTGACCTATGCATAAGCTTTGTACAAAGGAGTTTTCAGATTGTTTTAACAGTGTATCAGAAGCAAATACTGAAAAAACTGACTGTACTTCAAGCTCTTGTAAGTGCTCAGACTTTGTGTTTTGTTTGCAGTAATAGGACTTTTAAAGCAGAATGATTAGAGGGTTTGTAATTTTTCTTATGCAATTGATAATCTAGATATTTATCCTAAGGAAACAAACCACAACTTTACATACATTCCTGAACATAGATACAGATCCCTTGTTGTGTAAATTAACCTAACTCCCTTCAAATCCCTATGTCTCAAATTAACATAAAGCTAATCCAATTAATTTCAGCAATTTAAATTTTCTTAGACCAGTGTGAATTAGTAAGTTATTAAAATGTAGGTTCAACTGAGAAGTTAATGTAGAAATCAGTTACATCTCAGAATTCACTCACATGGATTCTAAAGTTACAATCTCTGAATGCAAAATAACCCAGGATCAGAACTGAAAGTGTCCCAGAAAAGACTAAAAAACATAATTGCAAATACCCTCTGACCAGGCTCTCCCTCATCTAGAGGCCTCATCTACCTGTCTTATGCCCCAGGCTCCATTCTTTCTTTGACTATCTGTGGATTCACTGAGCAGCCAGCAGTTTCAGCTTGCTCTCTTGTGGCCAACATTAGAGCTACAATTGTACCAAGTGCTTAGAACTTGGTACTGCTCAAGTTCTAAGGACCTTCAAGGCTGGTTTTTCTAAAGCACAACAAGTTTTCTCAGATTGCAGTCGCAACTTAGTAAATGGCTCAAGTTTGAACCCACAGCCAAGTTATCATGGCTTAACACGTTCACAAGCACCAACTTGGATACAGAGCTGAGCACATGCAGATTTCTAGCTCACAGCAAAGAATGGAAACTTGGCACTGCTGAGCCCCAAAGGCATTCTGGATGCTACCCTGTGCCCCTCACATCTGTAAAGTCATCGGACACAGACTGCCAACTTCTTGGAAAGAGGTCTTCAAGACTGATGGCAGTTTACAAAAGGATGGCTTAACATTTCAGCACGCTTTTGTAACAGCCCGTCAGAGCTTGAGCTTGGTTATTTGAGGATACTGTTTTGGTCATACGGTTGCTCACATGCGATGACAACTTAAAGCATCTTCTGGCATCAGCAAGGACCGCCTCTTTTGTAACTGTTTGCATTGCTTTTGGGGTAATTTCCGTTATTTTTTGTATTTGTAAAGATCCCAGATGCTGAAAAGGTGAGGATTTCAAAAGACTCTGCAACATTCCTTGATACTTTATGAACACGTGTCAGGCATTATTAACCTCCCCAAAACAGTTTCGTGCCAGAAATAGTTCATCACCTGAGCTGACACGAGGGAAGAGCCAAGCAGATTGACTGGAGGTGTATCCCTGAACTACACTGCCCACTTAGTTGTCAGACACATCAACTCGTGAGCCATCTCACCACCTCTCATTAAGAACAGTGCAAGCACAGAGCAAACAACAGCCCTGAAATAAGGTTGAATTAAGGTGTCACGGGGAGATAAATGGGGCTGACCTTTTTGTGAGTATGAATATGGGTAATTCCAGAAGTAACCATATCGCAAGAATCCATTCATTCTAAAGACTTCTCAAAAGAATATTCCATATCAGTAGAAAAATCAGCAATTTACAGTAAAGTGGAAAACATTCCACATTTGCTATTATGCCCCAAGACCATTATCATCACTTTTATGAACCAACTGATGAAACAGTCTCAGGAACAGCGATGAATTTTTGATTAATAAACATTAACTGTATTTATTACTGAACATGAAAAGGATCATCAGTAATTATACTTTGACTTCTGGGTTACTTGATCATCAACCTTTGTAACTTATCAACAACAAATAAAACACTCAAGCAGCAGTGGGTTGGGAGGTACCCAGATTAAACAAATCACTGCACAGAACAAGAATGACAAACTACAAAGCACACAGAGCAAAACCATCACAACTTGTATGGGACCCAGTTGTACATATTTCTTGTAAAATTTGAAGGGCAAACCCCAAAATATCTTCAACCTTCAGGCAACTGTTCCCCAGGCAGCTTCAGTTAATCTGCTTTGGGACTGCCAGAATTACATAAATGCTGGTACACTACAAAGAAAGCCAAATCAGCTACCTCACCTGCCTTGTCACACAATCCCACAAGCAGTCATGTTGATGCAGAAACGGGCAACTGAAGGTGGAGGAAAGAGCAAGACTGACCTTTAATGAAACCGTAACTTCAATCTTTCTTTCTAAAGACTCTCTTCTCTAATTAAAATTGCATAATATTTGCAAGTTGCTGTATTGTTAAATATTCTTACGGTATCATTAAGTATTGTTTTTTCATGCTTCTACTAAAAGCCAAAATCCATACTTTCTATACCACTGCCAAAAATTCCAATCAACACCATGGAATTCCAACCAAGCTCACGGATACCAACAAAACAAGGCATAACCTTGCCTACATGCTCTGAATATTATCAGAATAAATAACACCTACGATTATGTGAGCCACAATGCAGCAAGAGTCAACACTCCTACCTCACTTATTCAAGTAGGAAATATTTCAAGTAATTAATGAAGATTTACACAATATTTGCAATACAGTCAGTAGCATAAGGACCTAAAGGATTTTATGATGCTTTTATCCCAAATGAGATATCTGTAGTAGTCTGTGGCTCTTAAGTCTTTAGAATAATTACACAATATGTACAAGAGGTAAGGGGATATCACAAGACCAAGAAATAACAGTAATCTTCCTACATCAGCCACCTTGATGAAGTCTTACAGACCCCCCAACAACAACCACTAGTAATAAATAATATGATCTATTTTCCATTAAAATCAGGCTTTCAATTTCCTGCAATACGCAGTTTATTCGCCAATTAACTCTGTGATAAGGGCATGCAATTCCTTAAGCACGGGAAACTCTACCTTAAATTAATTTTTTGTTCCTCATTGGTTGTACTGGAATACGTTTTCAGAACTGTCACAGTAAGTAGCACCTTTTACTATTTCTCAGACTAATTTTATTTGTCCTTGTGCCATCACCATCCTGCCCCTTAAACAGAGAGGAAGACAGATGCTTCACTGTGATGTATCTGTAGTAGAATGGAAGGGATAAAAAAATATTAAGACCATCCTACCCAAGAGGAATGTGTGTAATCTTAATATCCGTTAAGTATAATTCACATCTCTTCTGGAATACCTTTAAGCGAAATGCCTGACACCAGTGCAGGGTCAACACCACAAACAGTTCCAAGGCAAAGCACTTCTTTTTTTCCTCTTCACAGAATCACACGGGGTTAGAAGGGACCCCTGGAGATCATCTAGTCCAACCCGCCCACCACAGCGGGTTGCACAGAAACCTGTCCAGGCGAGTTTTGGATGTCTCCAGAGAAGACGATTCTGCCACCTCCCTGAGCCTGCTCCAGGGCTGTGCGACCCTCATAGGGAAGCAGTTTCTCCTCATGTTTAGGTGGAACTTCTAACATTCAACTTTGTGCTCGTTTCCTCTTCACACTCGGCGAGGCCCAGCTTCCAGCCCTCGCTCCGGACAAGACCTTCGCCTTACCAACAAACGCCTCACAGACGAGGCGAACACAGGGTGCCAGGAGCAGGCCCCTTTATCCGCTACCGCCAAGGGGCACCAGGTGTGACGGCCCCGCCCGCTCGCTCGC
>BJBW01012036.1:0-18181 GCA_004320125.1 Scolopax mira
GCAGGATTCTAGTAGCAGGATTCTAGTAGCAGGATTCTACGGGTTGGCTTTCTAATCATAGAATCATATGGGGTTGGAAGGTACCTCTGGTGATTGTAGTCCGACCCCCTTGCCAGTCAATAAGAAATTTTTACATACTCTTGAGCGATGCTCACCTTAACAGCCCATCCTTGAAACCGGTCAGCACTTGTACATACTGATGGTTTCCCAGAACACCCTAGTGTCTGTATCTTGTACCAGAGGGTTGTTGTTCAGCACCTGACCCTCTCTCTCCCATATTGCTGCTCAGGCAGTTCACTTGTCAGTGTGACTTTGAGTCATTTCTGTACTGACGCCTGCACAGCCAAAGCCTGCCTACATCGTGTAGCATGAGTAAGCTTGGACCCAGCATGGGCACAGCTTTTACTTACTGCAGAATTTCCATAAGATTATCTAACTCTATCAGGAAATCAACAGAACAGAGAAACCTCATTAACAGGGAGAAAGACAAGTGTGGATAGGAGATATATTCAGATGTCACAAAAATTTGTAGAGGAGCTCTGCTTCACTGACCCATTGGCTACGGGTGAGGTTTGCCTGGGAAAAAACATTAGTTCAGCTAAGTAACCTTGTTTGCCTCAAGTGTAAATTAATTATCTGAGCATTTTTATAGTGATTAGATCAGAAGAAAATTCTTTGTTTTGGGCGGTAGGAGCTTTTGTGCATTAGTCTGCCTTTGAGAAAGATATCTGTAGATTATATATAGGAAGCCATAACAGAGACCTCGAACTTGAGGGAACTCATTTTTCACGCAGAAAAACTACCAGCACAGCTAGAGGTTTGTCTGCGTGTGAATAACCTTGTGGCTGTGTGCGGTTCTGACATGGGAAGTTTATTCTGAGAGTCATTTCGTAACACCTATTATGGTACCTTTTATTTAGGGAAGTGGGGCTCTTTTCATTCTTCTTTCAAGTCCCGTTCATTTAGACCATTGAATTTTAAATACAGAAGTTTATGTGAGTTGTATTTCTTTAGGGAAACTTCTGTCAACGTACTGGCTTGGGCTGCGTGTGGAAATCCCCACACCCCGTTTCCCAGGCTTAGCAGCACTTCGAGGAGACAGGACTTATGGTTTTGGCAGCCTTCCTCCCGGCAGAAGACCAGAAATCAAAACAAGCAAATAAATATGACAAGGAAACTTTGCAGAACACAAAGCCCTGACAGGAGCACTTGTCAGAGAGGAGCAGACACAATATAATTTGCCTCCAAGTAAAGATGGTTTCAGCTAATGTTATTCCCGGTGGCCTCTGTCCATAGAATAGAGATTTTAACAGCTCTGGAGGCAGAGGCAGAAGGGGCTGGCAGCCTTGCGAAGGGGGATGAGGGTGTTGCTCGTGCCCTTCATGCTGCCTTTGTTTCTACAGATACTCTTGGAGTTCCTGTCCCGAGCATTGCATTTACTCTTAAATTGGGCCACTTCTTCCTGTGTCACAGCTGCGTGCACGGTTCATTCCCTCCCACCTCCCAAATACTTGTAAGAATGGGCACTAATGAGACCATCCTGACGGACTCACCTGACTCTACACCTGCCTTTCTGCATGGTGGTGGCTGAAGGACTGCCTGTCCCCTGTAGCTGCCATAGATGTGTGCCCTTGCACAAGCATGTGCGTACAAACAAGTGTGCATTTACACAAGCATGCAGGCGCTGGGCATTTTTGGAAGGGACACAACCGTTCGGTAAAACAGGCGAAAAGCCTCCACGTTTGTTTGGAGGACTCTGCAGGCTCCTGGAGGAGATGTTTTTTCGGCCTCGGTTTAGTTTTTGCTTTGGTTGCAGCATCCCTGAATATTCACTGGTGGTGGAGAGCAAGATAAGTA
The DNA here is from genome assembly GCA_004320125.1 of Scolopax mira. Lineage (NCBI taxonomy): Eukaryota > Metazoa > Chordata > Aves > Charadriiformes > Scolopacidae > Scolopax > Scolopax mira. The sequence continues at coordinate 1,858 of BJBW01012036.1, forward strand.
CGTGTCCCTTCAGCATTTTATGAAACAAAGTAATGCAGATATCTATAAGTGAGACATGACATGAAGCGTACAGATAGTAAGTTTGGAATAGTTCTGGGAGTTAAGAATTTACATGTCTTTATTAATTATTAGATGTTATTAGTGAGTGACTAAGGAACTGGGAAGCTCTAAGCGTTCTTTTGAAGTAGTGTACCCAAATTAGGCTAAATAAATAAATAAATCTAAAAATGTCGGGGAATGACTGCTCTAATGAATTTTCTAAATACACAAATCACACTTATTAAATCAGTGGATCTTTTAACTGTAAAAATATTATTACTGTTACACTGGGGAAATCCATTCAGAATTATAAAATATTTGGAAACTCTATGTTTGATTTTAGTGGAAGGATTGTAAGTTTAATAGGAATAAAAAAAATAGGCTTTGGGATAAAGCTTTAAAAGCCAGTTTTCCTCCTTTCTTTGTACATGTGCCAATTTTCAATAAGAACTGTGTTCCCCTTTTAGACTTGTTTAAAATAAACTACACGTATAACAAGATGTTGAAATTTATTTATGGTATGTTAGCACTAAGGACAGGTTGTTAAGGGGTCATAAAAAATATTAGTTTCCACTTTATGGTGGCCGAGTTAGTTTTTCTGCAAATTAAATTTGACTCTACGAAGGGATATATATGATATATACAACTTTCTCTCCCTCATTGTAATTTCTTTCACATTAATGCAGCCAACAAAGCCTGTCTTTTTAGTAGGAATAATCTCAGCTGGAGAATTTCCCTTGACCTGTATGATAAAATTTGGCAGTAGGAAAGCGTGGGGTACCTAAGGCTGGGGAGCGTGGAGTGTCTGCTCATGTGGGTTATTCTGTGTGACCGAAGAAACTCTTCTCGTGGTGAAGGAGGCAGGAGGAGTTGCTGGATTTTCCATGCTTTAAAGCTGCTTTTATTTACTCTTTTACCTCTATTTCACTTCACAGTATTTATTTTTTATACCATTTGTGTGTTCCTTCATCAAAGTATCTAGGCTTGCGTACAAATAAGACAGACTTTCCTGTTAGTATTTAAGAGGCAGTACAGAAGAGTATATTGTTTTATTATTAAAATACAATTTATGAACCAGAAATGATCACAGATGCAAATTTATACTTTACGCTTTTTTTTTTCCCCTTAATAAGAATATGTATATTTTCATCTGGGGAGAAAGCAGCATTAAAATGAGCGAGCCTGGGGAGTATTGCCACACACACACACGCACACACGCTTGCATGCACAAAAGTGACACAAAACGAGCTGTTTACTCAAGAAACAAACTCCTACAACCAGCTCTGGAAAACTCGTGCTCGCTCGGGAAAGCTGGAACCCTCCTTGTTTGGCCCCGTGACGGCCACAAAGTGGGTGCGTGGACAGCCCCCTGGACTTGGGCTTTTGGAAATCTGGGTCTTTTTGCTTGGGACCAGCATCCCAAGAGGAGGGGCAAGGGGGGAAATAACTCCACTTGCCAGATGGGTTTTTCCAAGCCCTCGCAGCTCTAATTAAAATGGCTGGTCAGGAAAAGCCTCGTCTCTTTTCCTTTTCCTGTGCAACCTACGCTGCAAGCATAGCTCGCTGGTGAAAAAATTTCCAAGTTTGAAGTAGCAGTAAAAATCAGTGTATCCTTTTTTTGTTGTTGTTGTCAGGCTGAGGTGTAGAAATCTGTTCAAAGATATATATATATATTTTGTTTGTTTGTTTCAGCTGTGATTAATGGCTCTGGGTGCTGAATGGGGTATTTGTGGAGGGCAGTGTGATGCTAAACAGTGTTTGGTGCAGCAGGTCTGCTCCTGCTGGAGGTCGCCATGGCAGGGACGAGGGCTTTAGGCATCACATAGTAAAACTTGCTTTGAAGAAGTATGAAGTAAGAGACTTAAACATATGTAAAGGTATAGTTTTTGTATGTTTTACCATTTCATTAGCTACCCTCAAGATAATTGCTGCTGTTTAAGTAACTTTCTATTCTTTTGATCACGTTTGCATGTGTGAATGTTTCATGGGCATTAAACTCTCTACCTGGAACCGAAGTCTGCAAATTGGGCCGTTTGGGGCAGCGGGGGATGGAGGCTGATGATCATATCACACCACATTCCCATGAAATGGGAGATCTGCTTCTGTTGGGTCTGGATGAAATCCATAGTGGGGAAAATTGCTGTGAAGTGGGGCTTTGATTTACGGTGAGGCTGAGATGAGCTGTAGAACATTGCACCCCAACAGCAGCTCCTCGCCAAAGGTAAGGAAATGACCACTTCCTGTCTATGGCAGAGGGTCTGGAGGGATGTGGCTCTTGGTCTGACTGTAGCAGGTGGGACAGTGAACTTTTTTGTGAGCTTTTTATTACAGGAGTGATGGTTGGTCAGATGGTTTTGACTAAGCCCTCCCTAGTACAACTTTTACACGCAAATTTTGGAAGGAGGTGTAAGAAATTGCAAATATTTGAGTAGCAGCTTGGTCTTTGCACTTGCTGGCCCACCTCTGGTCTGTCACTTCTCATGGCCTCTTGTGTTATTGTCTTGTCTTTGGTCAACTTCAACCTGTTTTTGGCATTTTTAGCAGAGCAAGGGATTGTTTCACAACTTGGAAATTCGACTTGTGGAATTTAAAGTCTTGGCCATGAATTGTAGGTGTGTTAATTCCCCTGTTCTCTACTTTCCTTGTTCCGGTTTGTTAAGATTTCAACACTTATGTGTTTCTGTCAGCCAGCAGCATTCCAGATGGAGCAAGAATATTTAAACTTTCGGTTGCTGAAGTAAAATACACGATTTTATGAGCAACATGGGGAATGCCAGATTCACCTGTTTTGTTTTACTTGAGCTTTAAAGTGCCTGTTTACTTGTAGTAGGTCTATTTTTGAAAGAAGGTGCAGACACTATGGTGACAGTTGCCTTAGAAATGCATGTAATAATGAAGGGAGGAGTGTCCCACAGGCAGCTGGTGCTTGCCATCCCTTATCACTGTCCATAGGAACTGCCCACCCTGCACCCTGTGTCCTTGTGCATCTCCGCTTCCCTCCCCACCTCTTCGTTGTCTGCTCCATGCCTATGCTCTTGCCCTACTGGAGCTGGGGTGGTGTGGGCTGGGACTTAGCCTGACTGGGGCAGGTGAGGGTAGGCACCCTGGGTGCTCCCATCCACTTCCAGTGGAGCTTAGCACAGAGAATGGATCTGGGGATGCAGCACATCAGCGGAAGCTCTGTGCTGGGCACAGATGTGCCATCGGTGGGATGGGTGGGATGTGCACCACCAGCTTCATGGGGTCATAGAATGGTTAGGGTTGGAAGGGATCTTAAAGATCATGGAGTTCCAACCCTCCTGCCCTGGGCAGGGACACCTCCCACCAGAGCAGATTGCTCGAAGCCCCATCCAGCCTGGCCTTGAACACCTTCAGATATGGGATATCCACATCTTCTCTGGGGAAACTGTTTCCTAGTGTCTCACCACCCTCACAGCCTCGTGACCAGGCAAACTCCAGGCAGAAAAAGCAGGATTGCTGATCTTGAGTCCCCTTCTTGCATTTTTGAGGCAGAAGCAACAATTAGAAACAACCACTATTGGAACAGATTTTTGTCCAAAAAGGCAGGGACACCCCTGTACTGGGGACACAGGGAGGTGGCAAAGCCCAATGCAAGACAGAAGAGGGTCCCAGGAAACGGGACTGTTTCCCAGTGGCAGAGCAGTGGGGTGATGCTTCCTGATGAGACGTGGGGGATCTAAATCTGAATGTTCCCTGTGCCAGCCATTGCTGGGGTGGTTTGTCACCAGAGTGCTGGGAAAATGGGATTCTCATGCAGGACTGAGGGGCTGCTGCTGTGTCTTCTTAACCAGGTGCCTCTTCCAGGTCAGCCTCTAAGTTCCTGAACCTTTCACAGATTAAATACCATGTATTGCAATTAAAAGGAGAAAAAAAAGATAAAATCCACCCTGCCCTCTGGGGATTAACCTTCAGTGATGAGGTAGTATAGAACTGTCAGGAAGAGTATTCATTCCAAATCTGTAAAGTATGGGAATGGGGTGTCTGCAGGCCCACTTCTAAGAACTAAAAGCTTAATGTATTGTATGTATAAAGTGTTGATCTTGAGAGCATCCTGAAACATTGGCGGCATTTTATTACACTGTGCTCCCGTATTTATTTACATAATAGATTTTGATGGGAAATATCTGTCTCCAGTGGAGTCTGTGAATTAGAAACACAAAAACTAAATATGAGCACTGTGAATAAATATGCTGTGGCTTGTGAGTCAGGTGTGCGGTCCGTGGGCAGGGCTCTGATTAGCCATTATGTATGTCCTATGGTCTTTCTCATCTTGCAGAGATGAGGCTTTTATTTACAGTGATTCCTTTCTGTAGTTGCAGCTGCATTAAGTTTCGCTGTGGTGTTGGAAGGGGCAGGCCCGTGAGCTGTGCACAGATTTACTGTGCCAGTTTAAGCTAATGGATACTTATCGGGCAGGCTGTATTTGGTGATCGTCCATCATTTGCTCATTAAACAGTGTATCTAAGTGATTCTCATTTCCTCCCTGCCATGTCTGGAAAGGAGGAAACTAGACACATTACGATGGAATATTAATGTCCTGGAGGATTTAGCCACCCATAATTAGATCTCCTTTGCATAAACCTGCTAGTGCTACCTTATTTTGTTGTTTGTCTTGTTCCCCTTAATCACCTTCAAATCTTTTTCTGTTCCTATCTCTTTTTTCAGTTTTCCTTTGTAATTCTGTCCCCATTTGTCTCATCCTTTTCCTTTTTTTTTTCTTTTTTTTTTTTTCTCTTTTCCCTGACCTAGAGAGCACAGCAGTCTGGGTTTCCCCGCTCCTCCCTCCTTCACACAAAAAGGCAGACTTTGCCAGCAAAACCCAGGGTCTCTGCCAAGCCCTGTTACTGACTTTGGAGAAAGCAGCTAGAGAACTTGTGCAAATTTAGGTTCTGATCTAGCTAAATAAGCCATGTCAGTAAACCCTCTTGTCTTATTCCCTGGCCTGCTGGCCCACGAAAGGGCTAATATATAATAGTCCTATTTAAGGTGGAAAAAACCCTCCTGGCTGAGGGCCACCGATGGCTGAATGGGCCATGCACTGGGGAGAGAACAGGGAGGTGGCTCTGGAGCTGCTCTTGGGATCTGTGGGGGACCGTGCACGGTTCCCAGGGGCTAGGGCACGGTGAGGAATATGCCGTCACCTCTCTGGGGGTGCCCTGGTGTCCCTGTGCTCCTTTCCACTGACCACCAGGGGAAAAAAATGGCAAAGCGTTTCTAAAGGTAGATGGAAATGATCACGCAAACAAGCAAAATATCTTGTAAACATGGGGAGACCTGGCAGCTGTTTTCCTGCAAAGTTGATTTTCCAAAGGGAGTAAACTGGCTCGGATGGCTGGTATAGAGCACCCCTGGCTGTTCCTGCCGGGTACCTTTGTGCCCCCCTGGATGCTGGCAGGGAGGCCCCGGGGGGATTTCCCTTTCCTTGTTAGCTGCAAGGTGCAGTATATGCATCGGGATACCTTCTCAGGCACCTATTCTCAGTACACTGGCAAAGCCCCACAAAACTTCTTATTTTTGAAGGTTGCCCTCTGCCTAGGGGTGGGAGAAAGCCCCCCGCCTGCTGACAAAGGCAGGCAGCCTGATTCCTCTGGCTGGGTGCCCCGCTGGGGGGTGGTCTGCAGCTCTGCTTCATTTCAAAAATAAAAACTACAAAAAAAAAACCCCAACAAAACAAACAAAAATCAACCAACCAAAAAAACAAGACAAATGCTACCCTTTTTCATAGTGCTGCTTTCCTCCGCTGCTCTTCTGCAGATTTGTGTGTGGCAGACTTTTGTCTCCTTGCTTTTAGGAGGTGGAGAATCTAACAGGGAACATCTAAGTGGGAGAGAGGGAAAGCCTTACGCCCAGCTGGGATATAATCAGAGCAGAAGAGGCTAGCTGGCTTCTGCTCAAAGTAGTCATTTCCAAACTTTTATTCTTTTTTTTTTTTTTCTGTTTGCCATTGCTACTTTTGGTAGCTGGTGCTACTGGTGCACACTGGTGCTGTGCAGGACCATACACCTCTGGGCAGCAGGCTGAGTGAGAGCAGAGGCATCCTGCCCCTTCTCCTCATCTTTCCGATTCAGGAACAAGCCCATCCACACCTCTCCAAGACTCTAGAAAATACCAGGCTATTTAAAGTGTAAAGATTATTACCATCTTTTGTCCTCCTGCCATGCCAAGCAGCTGGAAGCTGGCTAATTTATAATCCTCAGTCCGTAAAAGTTTTGAGCATCCTCAGCTCCCTTTGACTTTGTGGCAATGGAAGCTGCTCTGCATTTTTCAGGATTAGGAGCCCTGTACCAAATCCCAGGCTGTGGGTGCGGTGGGATGAGTCGTGGCAGATGAATGGAGCTCAGATGGGGCTATTCTGTGTCTCGGGCTGATCCGGGAGCATGTAATTTCATGTGATGGGAGGGACAGAGCAAAGGCTGGGTAGGACAGCGCGGAGAGATGTGCGCCTGAAAGGCAGCAAAGATTACAGAAGATCACAGAGCTCTGGCTTGCGAATACCTACAGCTAGGTCAGGGAAAATATGTGATTATTGCGTGACTGGCGTACAATGCGGATCGGTGCCGGGGAATTTCTCTAGAGGGAAAGCTGTGAATCTTGACACTTACGTTACAGCTGATACACAGGCATCGGCAAGATTTCCCCGGGTTTATCTGAGAGCATTCTGTCACCGACAATATCTGACAAAATCCTCCAAATCATGCAGTGGCACCGGCGTTTTCTGCGCTCAAACTGCTCTCTGTGTGGCGTTTTCAAAGGATGCTCGTGGGTGAGGGAGTGGCCCTGGTCCCAAATGCAGCTCTTGGAACCAGCCCTGATTCAGGAAACTTCCCCCATCAGCTGGGGACTTGTAACCCAACATATTTCTCAGCAGTTTCCCAAACTGTCGCAGTTCCTGACATTTTAGTTAGCATACTATGGAGTTTTTATATTATGGGAAGTGTTAAACTGGTCCTTGTGGTCCTTGAAGCCTGTGTAATAGGATAAGGGAGCATACACACGCCACCTGAATTACTGAGGGGCTGTTGCTCACTTGTAAAGCTTGATTGCATCTAGAAATCAACATTTGGTTCAGAAGCGTCTTACTTTGATAAGGTTAACTTCTTTCCTGGGAGTGATAAAGTGTTAAATAAGCACTGTGACTGTGAATGGAGTTCAGGTAATGGTAGCCCCATAAATAGATGTTCTGACTCTTAGGGGAGTGGATGCTGAATCCTTTCAGAAGTTTCTCTGAGCACAAAGAACTGAAATCTTTGAGCCTGCAGCACTCGTGACCTAGCAATTAAATAAGCATCCTTGGAGAACATCTGAGACGAGTGGGCAAAACGCAGATGGGAGTGTTGTGATGTTGCCATTGCCAAGTTCCTCCCCACATCAGCCCTGTCCCTGCTCTGGCTCTTGCATTCAGGCCCCACAATGAATTGGAGCAGAACAGAAGTCTTTTCCAGGCATGACACCAGTGAGTCCTCCTGTGCTGGAGTAGAACTAGAAGGTGGAAGCAAATATATGTCCTCCTGCTGCCATCTAACTCCTCCCTGCACCAGACCATGGGTGGGCAGTGCACACGGTTACTGATCTTTGAGCTGACTAACAAAAGCCATTTTCTACACTAGGCTATTTTCCAGTCAAACCCAGTCTTCCTGAAGGGTTTCCACTTCATAGATACCTCCAGATTTCACTGAAGGGAACAGCTGTTGTAGCAGGCACATTCTTGACTGAGTTTGCTATAACTGTCTCCTAATCATCACCTTGAAGGATGCAGCAAAGAGCGTTTCTGTTTTCATTTCCAGTACTTTGTGCTGGCAAACACTATGGACCATTTACAAAAGAGAAGGAAAAAAATGTTAGTACTTTAAAAATAGAAGTTTAGTGCTCTTAGTGTTTATATCAAGGCTTAGTACTTGACTTTGAAACTGTTTCTTGCTGTCTTTTTTTTCTAATCAGCTGCATAGTGAAGCTGGCACTGGGAGACGTGTACCTTCTCCATTAGTGCACTGTGGTGCACCTCGGGTGCTGTTCTTCACGTGTTGATGACAAGTGAAGCAGAGTGGGACCAAATGGTCCTCTTGCTGTATTACTGAAGGAGGAAAACTATGCTTTTCCAAAACATTTAAAAATGATCATTCCTGTGGTTGCACCCGTGTCGCAGGCACACAACAAAACATGGGGAGAAAATTGGGGAGAGCTTGTGAAGGAAAACAGCCAGTATCCAACACAAACATGTGAAGTGCACTTGTGAACTTGTGATTTTGGATGTCTTCATTCCAAAGACATGTCTTCATGAATGCCTAGTATGAAACATCTCCAAAATGTCATGAAATGGTGAGCCTTCAGCATTATGTCATCAGAGTTCCCGTGAAGTATTTAGAGCTGATACAAGATCTTTGGTTGCCATATAAGATCTCATGACTCTGTCTTCAGCTGTGCTGCTGTTCCTGTGGAAGCTCCACACTCCTGTGCAGAGTGTTTCAGGTTCATGGGTGGCTCTTACCTCTGCTGAACATCCGTGTCATGAGCTTGTGTGTCTACTCATTCAGAGCCCTTAACTACAAAGATAGAAGTATCTAGTCCATTCCTTCAGTACTTAGGACTGGAGCTGATTTGTCTCAAAAACCGTATTTTGCTACTAATGAAACTGTAATTATTTTGCTGTGCACTTTTGGAAGTGATTGTGTTGAATGCTTTGTACCTCTTCACTGGCTCTTTTTGTCCATTACTGCTCCTTATACACTACCATCCACAAAGTAAACATCAGTGCATACTGTTTGCCCAAGTCCGGCTGGGTTTTAAGGAATGATGAGAAAAATTGTAAGAAACCAAAACTTTAACTGAAAAAATCAACTAAAGTGAATGACTCCTGACAAATAATATGGACTAAGGATTGTTTATTTTTTTTTTTCAATCAGTTCTCAGTACTGAGAGCTGGAAATCCCTTCACAGCTGTAGCAGCCAAATCTGTTCTGGATCCACTCTGCCTTCCTGGAGGCAGAGCCAAGGAGGCCAAGCCCTAAGGCAGCACCCAGGGCATCTGTCCCCTGATGGGGGTCTGTGGGACTACTCTCCCCAGAGACCTGGTCTCTGACTAGCCCAGGGAAGCTCCTCCTGCTGCCCTGTGAGTCCAGCAACAGCCGCAGGCAGCTGAGGGCAAATTTTGGCTTCATCTGCTTGTGTGTTGAAGTTGAGTTTGGGAGGAAGAAACTGATTATCTTTCCCTCTGACTTCTGTGGCTTGTGCTCACTGCTGAGGTAAAGCCAGCAGTGACACCACTTCAAGTGCCTGCTCTTTAAATAGTGATTTATATCCAGAAGATTAAGGCAGCCACAGAGGAACCTCTCAGCTCTTGGTTTTATGCCCATTATGGAGAGCACGGAGACACTTAGCTCCACCACACATAGTGGGGTTAAGTGTCTCCCTACACTTCTACTTGGTGCCTGTGACAAAGTCTGATCTATTTTTTTTTTTTTTTCCTTCAGCTTCACAGACACCTTTCCTTTCCCAACCTCTGGGACCTCTTAATTACACTGGTGTATAAACCCAACCTTTCTCTTCTGGATGCGACATGCTTTTGCCCCTTGTTTCTCTATTCCTGCTGCCTGGTTTAGGGGGTGGGTGGGCACGAGAGGGTCAAGTGCTTGGGTCTGGACTCCTGACTGGCCATTGCTGTGACCACATTGTTCCACAAAACCACCTAACACCGGCCCCGAGCTGAGCCAACCTGGCCTTGCCCAGTGGTCATGTCCTGCCTGGATATGTTTGGGCACCCCCAGCTGGCACCACAGCCAGCAGTGTGGGGTCCCTTCTGGCAGTGCCCATATCCTATGCCCACTGTCCAAGGGGACAATTTGACCTGCTGCCCAAGAGAAGCGTCAGTCCAATACAGACATACGTCTTGGAGGGGCCTCAGCTGTTACTTTTTCTCTTGATTGATTCTATGAAAGATGATGTTTGCTTAAAAAAATTATTAAAAAAAAAGAAAAGAGGAAAAGTGGTGCGAGCAGCAGCTGCAGGGAGGTGCATCTGTGTCTAAGCTCAAGAGGCTCCATCCTACCGTCCCCTCCTTACACGGAGGTGTAGCACCATCAGCGATGTGGTGGGTCTGTGCAAACAGAGGGGGAAAATCTGCAACCATGGCTGCAATAGCATAAAGTGAATTTCAGTGCCGTTGTCTTCACATACATGTTCTCTGTCCCCTTTTCAGTCTTTAGGGAACAAAGCAAATTAATGCCAACAGAGGCTGACTCAAACCTTTGCCCTCATTTAAGGGATTCCAAAAAACGCAGTTTTGTTCCGTGCTGGAGCCAGCTGCCCTAGAGCAGCTCAAGGACTAGAGCAGTCTCCAGTGTTTAACCAACATGAAAGGCAGTATGTTGCTAAAATTGCCAATGACCACTACTGATCTCATACTTCTACTTGACTAGGAGTGAATTTATTGCCTTTATGTATTTTTAGCAGACTGACTTTTTTTATGTTTCTAGGATTAAAAGGTAAAGAAATAAAAGAAACCCACCCTCAGCATAAAAGTAGTAATCTACAAACCTGTCCAAGCAAGGCAACCAAAAAGCAGTCAAGGGTGAAATATAATTAAAACATCCCACTTGTCTGTTTTGAGTAAGGTACATGAAATGCTGACTTAGCATATTTAGTTTTGGGGCAAAAAACCCCACAGACGTAGATTGCGGTGTTAAAACAGAGGTGTATTTGTGTAAGAGTGAAATTGTATGTATGATAACCATGTCCAGAGTCTTTCTACTAAGAGAGAGGTCAAAACGGGGACAAGATGGTGGTTCACAGAACACAAAATGGTAGGTGAGCCCCTAGGAGGGAGCAGGCACAAGCCAAGCCCCCTCTGCCTCTGTCAGGAAATAGCACCCATAACAGCTTCAACAAGCTCGTAGCTTTGTATCTTGTTTTTGTGTCATTCTGGAATTTAATATTAATGTGACATGGCCTTTATGCTAACATAAACGTTTTGTAAAAAGTATAACTGTTTGTCAAGTATGATTTTGCAAAAGAAGTGGCCAATTACCACGCTCCACTGTTAGTAAACTTGCAGATGAACAGGACCAAAGCTGTGCCCCTTTGTGGAGCATAAATTTGTTTATGATCTGGACATAAAAATCAAAATTTGTCAAGGCACTGCCTGTGTTAATTACCTTCTGTGTTCATAATGCCACATGATGTCACCATTGACATCAACCTGACAGATAAGCTTACAGGATGCCAGAATTCCTTACTGGATTGAAAAAAAAGGGGAGGGAAGCACAAAATCAAGAATCTTGTGATGAAAATGTAAACACTCAATGTAAATGCTCACTGGAGCAGGTCCTGAGGTCTGGGCACACAGGTCCCATCTGGTTGATCAGGGCTGTGCTTGTGGCTTTATGATGTGGTTTGGATTTCAGTTGCAGAATTATGTAAAATTTGTATTTGAATCCAACACAATTTAGATAAAAGAATTGGAGATTCCTTTTCATCAGGAAATAAAGATCCATGATTTATATTTGTTTGGTGTCACAGGAACAGAGCAGGCAGGTGAAGATGATCAACTTGCACTTAAAAAGAAGAATTTCCATAGTTGCTGCTTTCAAATGCCCAGTAACTTTGCACATGGAAATTGTGAAAGTACAGATTTTCAAATATGAGTTCTTAGCAGCTACTGATACTTAAACCTCTATTAAAGTTTTACATGAACTTACTGTTATCTCTTCAGGAAGAAACTGCAAACAGAAATCCCATACTTATGTTAAAATACAGAGGAAAAAAAATCTCTTTATTAAATTTCCTTATGAATTATTTTATAGAAAGCAGTAAGTTCTTTTTCACCAGTGCAGAAGTCTGTTTTAATACTTAATGTCATAACGGCCCTAGTTTTGTGATGGCTTTGATTTCCAGTTCATTTGTTTTAGCAATCACAACTTATTTTTGTTCTTTTTCAGTTGAAGAGGGTGAATCTTCAGATTTTGCTTTGACCTGGGACTCATCAGTGACTCAATCAGGTAAATATTTTAGGTTCTTCTGATTGCAAAAACTGCCAGAAAGCTGCCAGGCTTTTTACAGGAACTGTATTTTGGATGTCACATTCCTGTCTCAAATCCAAGACTACCCACTGCAACACAATTTTTATATCAGTTCCATATGGTCAATAAAATCTATTACATACAGAGACTAATATACTCTTATCCTCCGGAGAGCCATTCTTTCTTCTTGTGGGCACACTGAAATGGGTTGTGATTTCTCCAGTATAACCACTTTGAAGTTTTCTGCAATGGGCACTGTTGCACATTCATTCCAATCTAATTACATAAAAGCTACTTTAATAGGAATTTTAAACTTCAGTCTCAACTGGAATGTGTGTATTTCTCCTCTCGGAGGAAATTGGAAAGTACTGTCAGAACTGGGGAATAAAAGTGCTACATCGCCATGGTAGAAAGATTTAACATTTGAACCAGCTTTTGGTTTGCTTGACAGTAATAGCGCTTAAATGTTCTTGAGCTGTTTACATTGATAATTTGAATAAAAAGAACCTCAAGAAACTGAATGGGATAAAGCAAGTTTGTCTGTAGTTGTGTAATGTGTATTGATAAGACAAACGTGAGGGTAGATGTTAGATTGCTTTGCATTTAAAGAAACTAACCACATTTCAGTGACTCCATGTGTCCTGTGTAAGGATGTTTTACTGTTTATCGTGTCTTTAACATCTATGAAATTTTCAGGATTTGTTTTTGATTTGAAGCCACTGACTCTGTGCTCTCTCCGTACTGGGCTGCGTGATGGCATTCTCTTAGAAGCTCAGCGGCGACGTGAAAACAGCTCAGAAACTGAGCAGTAATATGAAAATTAACAATGGTGCTGCATTCCTGGTTAGCATGAGTTTTATAAGAGTCACGGCGGGGACTGACTCGCAGGAGGCTTTTCTTAGTCCTCCTCTAGCTGCTTTTGAAGGCATAAGCTGCCTTTGTGTGGCGCTTGGTGGCATTTTACTTTGTACCAATGGTGCTCCCGGTTGTGCTGGGTGCATCTTCTCTGGCTGTTGGAAGGGTTTGTGTTTTCACTAGTCTCTGATAGCAAATAGTGTGTTGCTGCTGCTGCTGCAAACCCCCAGCTGTGATGTGGAAGGCCCCTTTGTGCCTGGAGCTAACGGTGCATGAAAAGAGCGCTTGCCGGCTCCCTTGCTTGACCTTCATCTCAAACAGCAGTGGAGTGGAGTTACCGGTGTTATCTATCACAAATCTTGAATTGTAGTAAATTTAACACAGGCTGAGGTTCAAAACGGCAACAACAAAAATCATTTCTGTGCAGAGCAGGAGTTGATTTGGGATTTCTGGATGGTATTGGGGACTACGCTGTAAGTAGAAGACAGCTCGTGAAAGGCTTTTCCCAAATTAGTTGAGTCTTCTCAATTTTTCTTCATTTACTCTCATAATTACAGCTCTCATTCAAGACATTGGATGTGGAATAAAATGTACTGTATGCGTGATTTATGGCAGCTTAAGGAAAATGTGTGCTAATGGGGAGTAGCTAGAGATGTCAATCTTGCATGTGCATGAAGGTGCCATGCGGTATCCTATCAAGACAGGGCGCAGTGCATGGGACAGAGGTTGCAGGCTGGAAGATGACTGAGGAATTCCATAGAAAAGGCTTTAAAGAGCCCTAGTGCGTGGTGGTACAGTCACGTGGAATCACTGGCTCTTGTGTGGTGTGCCTCCAAAGCTATATTCAGTAACTGAAACCAGTCCCTCAGTCCCAGTGTGCGAGACTTTCATTATGTTCTTTTATGATCTTCCTGTTTGCATTAGCTCCAGTAGTGTGATGTTGAACTTCAATAAAGGGTGAAAAAACATGCTTCAACTTCTCGTTTCAAGCCCCTTCTTTCCCTAGCCCAAAGTGACAAAATTACCTCCCCTTCTTTGACCCTCCCCCCAACAGAAGAAAAACCAAAAGGCCAAACCGGGGACTTGTTAACTCTGAAACATTTTCCAGATGTTTCAAATTAACATATTTCTCTCCCTTCTTCTCCTGTGTGTGTTTGTACATCTCTGTGTGTGTGCAAACACATACAAAGTGACTTCTGAAAAATGCTGTTGGCACTCTGTGTGGCTGCTGAGGGCTGGGGGAGCGGCAGTCCCAGGGTGGTGTGGTACGTAGGGACAGCAAGAGCAGGTAGAGTGTCCTTTGTAAACTATTTTTTTGTTTAAAATACTAGCAAAGTATTTATATAGATGTGGTTGTGGGGTGAGAAGTTAATTTGCTGCTCTATCTCTGTTTGTCAAACCAGTAGAAGCTCAATTGGCAGAGGTAAAATGCTGTGGAGGAATCCAACCCTTGTCGCAGTTTCACGAAGGTCTTTATTCAAATACTTTAGACACAACTACAAATAGTTTTATGATTTTTTGTTTGTTTGTTTATTTCTTAACCACAACTTAAAGGCTGTATGTATTAACTTAGAGAATCAAGAAAATGTGTAAGGAGGCAGAGGCTGCCCTCGCGCCCAGAGTAAATAACCTGGGTGTCCACCAGCCCTGTTGAACAATGGGCATATAGTGAGATTTCCTTCCTCTCCAGGTCTTGTAAACATTTTTTTTTTTCTTAATGTAAAAAGAAGAAAAAAAGCTTTTCCTTTCCTCTCTTAATCTGAGAACTTAGCTTGCTGGTCAGTGGTGTTTTGCTGTCTAAGAGGCAGAGATGCTTTCTGTCCCAGTGGAAGAGTGCAGCCAAGGGCTCCTTCTCCCTGCTTTTCCCTCTTAACAACAAGTGCAACCCTGGGAGCCCGACCGTCTCACCCCCAAGCATTAGGGAGGGTGGGCTGAGCTTGGGGGGTGGTCAGGCAAGCACCCACCTCTGCTTTGCCAAAGGGTTTTCTGCTCCTTCAAAACCAAGAGGAAAATAAGATTCAGTATTTGTCTGGCTGGACCCTTGCTTTGCAATCCTGCATTGCTGTTGTAATACATCACGAGAGTATTATCTTGAGGAGCAACAAGGGACATCTTAAAGAAGTAAAAAAAATCTTACTAAATATATGGAGAATTTAAGGCATTTTAAAGACCTATGAAAGCATTTTACATAGGGGTTCTTGGTGAGTTTCTCATTAGCCTTGACTGTGAGACCCTGGGGAAGCTTGGCTGAATTGTCTGGGGCAAACAGAGCAGATTCTGTCTTCTCCTTAGGAGCCTGCAGACCTAAAAGCCTCTCTTGTTTTTTTTTTTTTTTTTTGGTGTCTGCTTCTGAGGTAACTGAAGGTATCTTATTTTTGTGTGTAGCTCTGAGTTATGATACCAATCAAGAAAGAGTTAGGGGAACAGGGGACCTATAGCCTGAGTGCTGGGGACAAATGGCACAGGGTCTGTCTTGGTGCACGTGTGTTTGCAGAACAGGGGAGGATCTTTGCAGCACTGAGGACTGGAAGGACCTCTCCGATGCCAGTGCTCAACCATCTATTAGTGCACAACGTTAGTATCATCCAGTTATAACATTCTAGAACTCATGAAAATAAATTACAGGTTGGTGTTTCCTCCCCTTTTCCCCAAATGGCTCTGGGTCCCCTGTCCCAGCCACCGAGCTCGCTGCAGCCACTGGGCACACCTGCAAGGGGGGTGTTAACAAAACACCAACCAACACAACATTTTAGAACACAGACATTTGATGTTTTGCCATTGTTTTCCCACGTGCTTGTTCTATACAGTATACACTGCTTTAGATTTTTAATTGCCTTCTGCAATTTTCTTTTAAAGTTTCCCTCCTTCAAGGTTGGGGGGGGGGGGGGGGGGGGGGGGGGGGGGGGGAAAGGGGAAGCAGCTTTTGAGAAGCAAACCACAAAATAAGAGAAAACCACCCTGTGGTCACTCCTTTTCCCCTCTCTTCTGCTTTGCATGGCCTCTCCCAGCTATGTAAATCACAATTCTCACTTGGTATATTCAGAGGAGGAACATCTTGATGCAGTTTGGAGATACTTTTCACTCAGGGCTGTCAAAGCCAGTGCTGGGACACTTTTAAGGCCATTTCTGCTACTTGTGGCTCTCCTCCACCATGGTCTTCTGATCCCAGTGCTGCTGCTGACTGCCCCTGAAATGTTGAGCGTTTCTATTTTCCTCTCACTGTTTTTGTAGGGTTGGATTTAATTTTGGTTGCCGAAGGAACAAAAAGGATGAGGAAGCCAGGCTCTCATGAAGCAAAGGGAGACTTGTCCCTGAAAGTATTCATGTGTTAACTTTTCTCCTTTTCTGTTTATTCAGATGCATCCTGGGGTGCATCAAGAAAAGCATGGCCAGCAGGT
>BJBW01012037.1:2880-16036 GCA_004320125.1 Scolopax mira
GGTGACCCTGCTCTGGCAGGGGGTTGGACTGGATGATCTCCAGAGGTCCCTTCCAACCCCATCTCATTCTGGGATTCTGTGACTCTTACATAGCCAGAGCAGTCAGTAGGCACGAGGCAGCACCATATTTCTTACTCTTCTCTTCAGTGTCCTCCAGCATGAGATTAAACAAACTAATTTATCTTCTCCCATCAATATGAAAACCCACCAAGCCTGGGCTGCCCCTGGCTGCGTGAGGGCTTGCAGTTTAGGTCCAACATCCTTGTGGACGATGGCCAATGGAATCAAGCAAGTTTCAGGCATGTTATGGCTCCCACCACAGCAATTGCTGAAGCCGCTTCAGCTCAGCCACAACTTTTCTGAAAGTTCTTCTTTCCCTAACTCTTCAAATATGCTGAACTCACACTGACTGGATGATTTAGTTATTTTTACATGCACAAGTGCTTACAATCCTGCATGATTTCACCCACCAGAGTCCAGAGAACAGGGAAGACCCTGGGTGCTCGCACTATCAATAGTCTCCCCAGAGTCTCGGGGTAGTTGTCCTCCACAACCTCAATGATCCGAAGCAGGGCCTTTACTCCAGGCCGCCAGAGATGCCGCATATTTAGCCCTTCCAAGTCCACCAGACATGTCCAGGAACTAAAATAAAACAAAAAGACCTGTCAGAGCTTCATTGCACGGTGGCTGCTCATTTTACAATCCACAAAATATTTCAGTAACACCACAGCCTGTAGATCTAGTGAAGGCAAAAAGGGAGACCAGCAGCTCAAATAAAAAGTAGATCAGGCAGTAGAGAGCCTGAATCCAGCTGGGCTTTCAGGTAAAACAGACACCCAGGCCTGAAGGCAAGAACATACGTTGTCAATGTGGGAGAGGGTGAAGGCATGCAGGCCTATTGCTAAAAATAATTCAAAGATTCATTTAAAATGAAAGTGGATACTGGCAGACATCTTCCTGTGTCAAAAAAAGAGATAATTCCAAGAACCTGGATTAAAATCACCAGGATAGCAATATTAAATTTGTCTGGAAAAACAAAGAAAGCAAGGAAGGCCTGATACTTGCTTTCATATGAAGCTGTGGAATTTATCTGCATTTAATTACACTATATGTGGTACCCTCAAGCCCAGGAACAGGACACAGTGCTGTCTGCAGTTTATCAGGACATCATCTAAAACCTTCACTGTTCTCCTCATCACATCAGTTCAAACTCTCTCAGGATACAAGGAAACTAACACTACTCACGTGATGGGGCGGCCAAAGACGTTGGTGTTTTCCTCACATCTCTTTTGTCCTTCCTCGTTAATTGACAGGACCTGAAATCAGAGACAGATTAGGATCAGCCCGAATATGACCGAGAAACCAGGACAGCCCAGGGATCTTATTTCAAAGAATCTATCTGGAAAAAAAAGTCTTCTCTACTAAAAAGTTCTGCTGACCACACAAGGTACAAATGCTGAAAATCTAAGATGAAATATGAGTCTAAAGATCCAACTTTATTAGCTGAGCTGCATGAAAGGGCCACGGAAAGCTTACAGCTGAACTGGAAATGAGCAGAAAGCATCTTTTGGCCTGTTCATACCCAGAAAACATCCTTCTGGCCCATTCATGCCATTACAAACACTTCATTTCTGTCTCTGCAGGAAGACACAGAAGCTGTGCCAAAGTCACTAACCAACGTTGAGTCACCAGCAATGAAACACAGGGGTTATTTGTGACCAGCAGGTGGATTCCTGCTGTGCTAGAACAAGACTTCTGGACACCCCCAGGGAAACAGAGTTCCTCGGGTGAGAAATGAAAGCACAACTTACATGTCGCAGCACTGACTCCTCTCCCAGAGCTTTCACCAAACCCTTTGTGTCCATCTGGCCAAGACGTAGGATGTAGAGCGGTCGCCCATCTTCAAAAAAACCATCAGGGTTTAAAGAGAGAAATACTCCAGTCTCCCAGGCTATCACTCTAGTATCTTTTATAAAAGCCATATTAAATATTGGAAAAGGATAAAAATAATGCCCAAAGGCCATCCTAGCAAAGAGATGCTGGTTTACTTCAGTCTGCCTGATCCATGCAGAGAAAACAACAAAACTACTGCAAAATAGAGTGGCCATTAACAAAGCAGTTCACACCTGTAAAAGTGTCAATAAACCCTTCTCCAAAAATCCCATGCTTATGAGGGTGCAATGCAAACTGCGGTGTAGTATCGATGTGAGGGGCAGCTTCTAACCTTTGTCTTGGTAATGCCATCCTCCAGTGTAGTACTCATCCAGGAGGGCCGGGGGCCTCCAGGACTGCAGGATGTAATCCACCTGGTACTGCTTCCGCCACGACAGCGACTGACACAGCATTTCCCGGGCTTTGTCGATGTTGAAGTCGCGAGCGCGCAGGAACCGAAGGATGTGTTCATCTTTGGGGATCTGAGAGAAGAGAAAGTCACGGGTCAGGACTGGTACCACCTGTGCCACCATTCCATACAGCCTGCAGAGCATGATCCAGTTTTTAATCTTTTAAAACGAAGATAACAAATACTAAACCTACATTCCTTCTCTATCCTGTGAGAAGCCTTTCACTGATCCAATGGCCAGAATCCCCAGCAACCCCTGTGCTGGCTGAAGATCCCCTCAGCTGGCTGTCCACAAGGACAATCACAAAACTGAATGAAGGTAAGAGACCTGGATGCTTCCCCCATGTAGAGCTAATTAGCGAAGGGTGGAGGGCAGCCATAGGTAACACATCAACCAAGTGATTTGGAGGGGGATCACAACTGTACAGTCTTTGAACCCACTAGCATCAGTTTCAGCTCAATGTAGCCCCTTCTGCCTTGCTGTTGGCCATGTTTCCCTGGTGGTATTGGAACAGGAAAGCTTTTGAGTTCTTCTGCTGCACCATCACATCATGCTAGCTCTCACCAAAACAAATAAATCAACCAAAACTAGAATCCCAACACGTTATCAGTAATCCCAGCACCATGGGCACAAAAGCCTTCCCAAACTAAGTCTGTAAATGGCTTATTCCAACCTCCTTCCAAATCTCTTATGTTCCCTTTAGCTGAAAGTCAAAGAAAAATTGCCACAGCGGGAATCAACAATAACCCTGACAGATTCCACAAATGTGCCAGATTTCACTCAAAGCCTCTTGGTTGCCAAAACAAGTGGATTACAGCTGCATGGGCTGCTGATTTCCCAGTCCCTTCACCCCCACTCCCCCAAAAACGTTTGACATCATTTGCTATCTTGAATTTTCACTAAAAATTCAAGATCTGTTGAGCAGAAACAACCTTCCCTAGAGGAACTGCACACTGCTTCGCACAATGCGGGCAATCTGAGCCCTGCTGTCAGACAGAAAAAAAAGCACATTCAGGAATCAAAGCTCTTTTGTCTGCTCACTGACATGCTCAGGGAAACAGAAAGCAGGGAAGAAAGCCAGTCAGGCTGGAGCAATCTCAGTTTCACAAGGTAGTATGGAGCTGCAAGAGATATTAAGAATCAATTCCACATGAAGAAAGAGTTGAGGCGGCTGAAAGGCAAAGCAAGAAGCACCCGAAAAGGAGACGAGCTTAAAGCTGTTCAGCTTTTGCACAGTTCTAACAAACACTGCACTTGTGTGTCACAGAAAATCCCAAACAGCATCTACAATCTATTGAGAAAAACGCCACCAAAATTGTCTGCATCGTAGCAAGATTAAAGACAGCAGAATTTTCAGGAGGTTATTTATATTTGCATTTCAGCTCGGAGGAAGCTGTTGTTCAGGAGACAACAGCCAAACCCACAAACACCTACAACAGCCCCTGGATGATGAGACCCAGGAGAGAGGATGGATGTTAAAGGGTTTTGTTACTTTTCAGGTTTCAAACCTGCGCTGCACAGAGCTTCAGGGAAAGGGCAAAGACAGTGCTTTTGTTCGGACCAAAGACAGGGAGCAACGAGGGGACTAATTCCACAGATTAATCTCTAATCTTCATCCAACCAAAGCAGTAACTGCCATACACAAGAAAATGAAATTTTAATTTCGACTTTTTTTTTTTCCTCCTATTTATTAGAGAAACTACAATTGCACTGTACTACACAGTGCAAAGCTTTAAGTATCTGCAATTTTAACACTATTGCAAGGTTTTTTAATAGCAATGATAAATCTGAGCAGAAAGAATAATGTCTGGTTTGGAAGGAAGAAGAAATGGACAGTGAAATAGTATGAAGAGGACAAAGATAAGCAGGGACAGTTTCTAAGATTTACAAATATTTTTTGAAAGTAGAATAAGGCCATCCCTGCTCCAAATTAAAAAAACAGGTTGTCACAGCAAGGTGAGTTTTCTCTGGAGAGGCTCTTAAGTCATAGAATGGTTTGGGTGGGAAGGGGCCTTAAAGAACATTGAATTCCAACTGTTGGAATGTGCCCCAGTCTAGTGCTCTCACCTCCTTTATTTTGGTGGCTTTCACAATGTACCTCACTCCATAGTGTGAGAGTGTCTCTATTTCACAAAACCTGCGTGATTTTGTAAGAGTACATTTTGATAAAGGAGATTAAAACTAGAAGGGAATTAAATCTCCTCAAAAGAATTCAAGCAGCAGGCTGACACAGCCCATCTGATGTAACACATGCAGCAGCTGAGAGCCCAGTGCTACCACCCACCCCTCCACTGAGCAGCATCTGCCCAGGGACAGGGACATGCCACCAGTGCAGCCAAACACTTCCCTCACCCCATCCCACAGCTCCTGGGAGACACAACCCAGCCAGACAGGCCAATGTGGGCCACCAAGCCTCAGGCAACACCTACTCTAAGTACAAAGCACATGATGCTTGGGGACCACTGAGTGGCCTTTTCAATACTGACAGGACTGAACTGGGCAATGCTGGTGCAGCCTGTGACACTGCTGGATGCTGCTACTGCGAGGTCACACGAGACTGTTTTGGCACAGAGGATAGTCTAACACACAAATTGTCCATGACCTCAAGTTTTTTTGCTCTTGCCTCACTGACCCACCTTGCCTTTGTGCGTTTCCTGAAGCCACTGGCGAAGGCGGATCAAGCAACTCTCTTGCATGGGGGTCAGCTGGCCCAGGTACCGCTCAATGTAGTCAGCGTCCAATTTGTCAGCTGGAGGGGAAAAAAAAATTAAAATAATTCAGAGGAGACTTGGCATAGCTGGAAAGCAATAGGTGGTGCAGTTACTTCTTCACATCAGGTTACTTATGCTTTACTGGAAAAGCAGAGAAGCCCTCCTTTTAGCTACCTGAGGGAAGTGAGTGATATTCTCACAGTGGTCAGGGCAGGAGGACACAGCACGTAAGGTATCACAGCCAGATCATTCCACTTGTCTCTTAGAACACTAAGAACCCTGAACTGCTCCAGCAGGAACTTTAAAAAACAAAACAAAAAACCACACACCCCCAAAACCCAACCAGGAGCTCTGTCACTCATAAACCACTCCAAGACTTGGGCACTTACATACCCCGGTGTCCTAAGGATCTTAGGCACAATTCCACTGACAACAGGCAGCAGACAGCTGAAAACCGAGCTGCTGTTCTGCCTGTGGACACCAGAGGGAAAGGGAGAACACCAGTACCATTTCTGACAGCAAGGGAGGTTTTTGGCAGAAGTCCCTGTGCATAACGGCAGCTCAAGGTCCCTCCAGATAAGGACAAGGGGTTGGGGTCTGCCAGTGTTCAGGGACAGCAGCAGATGTGCTACCTGAGGCTCAGATGGGCAGATGCCACCAGGGAGAAGGTGGTACCCAGAGGGGAGCAGCACAGTAGACATGCAGGCACACGAGGAGGAAGACCTCTGAGCTAGCTCTTCAACAGGCAGGATTCTTGGTGTTTTTTAACCATTAATTACAGAATAAGGACTGGACACCCACAGGATATGCTGCTGCTGACTGATAATGCAGAAATTATATTTGATAAGAGCTACATCCCCACCAAACCCCCAGTGCTAGCAAGGGTTCCTAAACATGAATACAAGCAGAAAAATAAGAGCTACTCTCTGTTCTGCTAGATGGGATCTGCCACTCTTGGATTAACCTTAATCTCAAAGCACATGAACATTTCTTAGTCAGCTCCTCTGTGAATTCTAATCCTTTTTCCACATGGATTCCAATACACAGAAGGTACCAGAGAAGGTCTGGTGAGACCAGAACCATTGATAGGTCCAAATTCCAAGCTTTTTGCCTTGTTTACACTCAGCAAAACAAGTGCTGTCTTTCCTTCTGAGGAATGACAAGTTGTGTTTCTAATACCACAGCTCTAATTGAAAAGGCCCCTCCCATTTCTGTCACAGAAAACTTTTATTTAGTCTAGAAGATATCATCAGATCAACACACAGAAAGATAAAGGCTGATTCAGGCCGTTTGTGTGAGAAATGCATGAGGCAACATTCTGTGAGTTTGTCTTGGCTTGATACAGGGGCAAAAGAAACATCCAAACCAATCCCCAAGAACATTAATTTTTAAACAGCCAAAGTATTTAATTCAGTTCAAGCATAGTCAAGATACCTGTAAGTTTCTCCAATTTGAAGTATAAAATACCTTAGAGAGCAGATCAAAACCAAGGTGGTTTTTTTTAAGCTCAAACAAAAATATACAGCCTGCACAGTTTTTCTTGGCTTTTCAGTTCGGGGCGGGGAGGAAGAAAAAAAAGTTCCATTGTTTGTGTTTTTCTTGAAGAAAGAAAATACCTTTCCCTCCTCCCCACCCACAATCCAGAAGAAAAACTTCATGCCAAAAAAATAAATAAAAATAAACTTATTAGTCAGTGCTACTCGAGGCATTTAGATGGCCATCACATACCATCAGGAACAACAGCCTCTGCTGCGGGGCACGAGCTGCCACTTTGCTCTCTGGTACTTCCACAATCCCCAGACTCTGGCGGTTCCTCCTCAGCATCTTGTCCAACAGCTGGGGGTCTCTCCTCCTTCTGCCCACACACCGGGGGAGGCGTCCAGCGGGGGATGAAAGTGATCCCTTGGGAGATCAATTCCTTCAGATAGTGTTCAATCACTTCCTTGCCCTGAAGGGGAAAAAAATCTCATTAGGAAAAAACCAATTCCATCTGCCCAGAACCAGCAAGGTGCAAAAAGAGTTTTCCTCAGGACAGATGACTAATGCTGTTAGAGAAATTAAAAAGAAAAGGGGAAATAATTGTCTTCTTCCATCTTCATGACTTTATTGGTAAAATTTCAGAATTTTAGCAACATACAAATGGTGAATTATAACACTGGCCAGGCAAATTCTAGTGCTACAGATGCAAGTACCATTATAACACTTTTATCCCATTCTCCTGCTCCCAAACCATCAATTAGCTGTCCAGTTCCTCTGTAGTCCAGAAGAAAAGGCCACCGAAAGGAAGTGCCTCTGCCCAGGCTACTGCAGAGACAGGCTGTTAGTTTTTATCCAGAACTTTCTCTTCCTGCATGAGAACAGAGTCCCCAGTGTGTGAGGAGCCTGGCACCCACAGCACCCACTGCCATCCCTGCTCCCTCCCCAGCACACACACATTCCAGATTGTTTTTTCACTCGCTGCACACTAGCTTTTTCTTTGTTTGCCCTACCGAGGGATTTCAGAGACATACACAAGGATATAAAACTGTAGCAGGTCTATTTTACAGAAAACAAAATCAAGGCACACTGAGAGCAGGCTTTTGATGTTGCTCTTGCAGTACAAAGGGAAGCCCATCTCACCCGCTTGATGTTGGAAGTGTACTGCTTCATGGCAATTTTTTCCACCGTGCTTTCAAAGCCAAAAAAAGACTTGATGTCGAGAGATGCAGACTGTTCAAAGCAAGTCCACTCTTCATTCTCAGGGTGAACCTAAGCCCAAAGACACACATGGGGTTGGATAGTAGCAGATATTTCACATTACTGCAGGGCCCTCGCCCCGGAACCGAACTGGCCGTTTGTTCTCTACAGCTACAGAGTTGTGGGGGCTGAAAAGGCTTCCCATAAGGCACCCACATATAAAAGTCAGATGAATTCTTCCAGGGTAATAGAAGCACATCATGAACTGGGCATATGGACATTTGTGGTTGACCTGGCATTCTTCATACACACAAGGAAATAAAGATTAAACGTCATCTCTGTCCCAGCACAGCTGAATGGTAATATTCATAGCAGAAGCTGCACTAAAATAGTAGTGAGTCTGCCCACTGGAAACCATCATGTTACAGAAAGACAGGGATGGTCTCTCAGAACCTGCAATTAAACCCCCTACACCTGCATCAAAGGAAGGAGAAAAAAAACAGGTTTCTTTTCCAGTTTTGGATAAGAAACTCGGCCACTGAATGTCAATTTTCCCCCCAGAGACATGGGGAGATATGGCAGAGCAGGGAGTTTTCCCACCGTTGGTTCAATAGTCACCTTTCCTTTCCATCCATTTCCCATCAGTTACTCTATATATGGTAAATATATACATGATCTTTTCCACTTTTAAACTTAACACTTTGCTGAGAAGGCTTTGCCTTTTCTCCATAGCTGCTGCTCTTCACAAACTGCCATGAGAGAAAAAAATTCCAGCCCCCCCCCACAAAGATAGGAGCTCTATAAAGGACACAAATTCCCCCAGGGGAGATATTAAGTCCCTGCAGGAGCAGGATCATGTTTCTCCAAGTTGCTTCAGAGAGCGCTGCAGAAAAGGAAAGATGAGAATAAACCTGTTTCCGGTGCGCTCTGGCAGGGAAAAGGGAACTGGTAAAAATAGAGCAGGGAAGCATCTTGAGGATGCAGGCAGCCAGCTCCCACCCTGTTCCAGGAAAAGCTCGCTCCTCCGAGCCCAGCTCCCGATGTTTCCTTCCCAAGGACGCGAGCTGGAGGCAATGCAGCCAAAAATCAGCAAGTGCAACAACGGCTGAGCCATTCCAGAGCTGAGCTGGGAGCATTTCAGATCTGTCAGCGCCTTTCCCAGGGGTGGAAGTTTGATTTACTGTAGTTTTTAGGAAGCCCCACATAGCCACCAAGAGATCTCTGGCTCAAGAAACATCCTCATCATCCAAAACGTTAATAGCTTTTCAACTCTTTGTCTTGCTTCAAACAGAAGCCAGGTCCAGTTTGCTTACTCCCAAGAAGCTGAGCTGTTTTCCAGTTGCCAAAAGGGCAGGTAAGTAACAGGATCTGGGCTTTTGTTTAGGGAACAAAAAGCAATATCTGATTGCTTCCAGAAACAGATGAAGCTATTTAATGGTGACTGAGCCCTAATAGCACAACTACAGTGAAATGGGACACTGTTGCTGAAGATGCAGCCACAAAGGGAGATGTCTCAGGCCACAAATAAGACTCAACACCTTTCTCCAAATATTTAGGGCATGAAAATCATGACAATCTCTTAAAACTTTCACTTATTTGGGGGCAAAATTAAATTGCCAGACTTTCCTCTGGCTCTTATCATAAGTATTAAGGGTTTCCTTCTAAATATCCAGATCTAAATACATACCCAAGCTCCAGATGTTTTTATGAACTTGAATTTCAAACAAAAAGAAACTTGGGGAACACCAAGCAGCTCTGAAGCACCATCTGCTCTCGCTCTGGGGCCTAACACCAGAGAGTCACAATCAACCCAAAAAGGTTTCTAAAGCCCTACAAAAGCACTGGAAAAGCCCACACTCTGAGACCCAACAGCTTTTCCAGTCCTAATCACAGAGTATCTAATCATGGAATACTTTGGTCCAGCATTCAAATTCATTCCAACAGCTTCAGTCTGTATTTAGAGCCTGACTTTCAAGACTTCCTTCACAGGGAAGGAGGAACAAGGCACTTACTGAGTAGCTGCACGTTTCGAGGACGACAACACGGTTGGCAAAAGTCTCATTGTGGGCTTCGATACGTAGAGTTCGCTCTTTCCAGTTCACCGTGTTTTTCTGGATGAAGAAAACATACTCTACCCCTGCAATCTGAGGAGGAGGGAAAAGAGGAGACTTTAGGAGATTTTATTAATCTTAGTCAGGCAAAAACCCCATGACTCTGCCTCCCACTTGCCTTCTTCAGCAGGCGAGGAGCATCCACATTCAGTTTGCAGCTCCGCTCAATGATGTGTATGGCTCCATCATCACTTCTGGATTCGTGCAGGATTTCACTTCCCAAGAAGACTGGGATCTCGGGACACGTAGGAAAGCGCTTCTCATAGGCCTGGAAGTGAAAAGAAAGCGAGTTCCAGCTTCTGGCTAGGATTAACTTTAAATCCTTCCAAATTAATTAATGCCCTTATAGTGAGAGTCCATCAAAAGAGATGCCCTTCACCTCTGGGAAGAGGGCAGCCAATGCAGGGGCTGAAGTTAAACCAAAATATTTATGAAGAGAGCTGGCATCCGCTCACATCAGTCACCAAGTTATGTCATTATATAACTCTTCTTTCCACACAAATTAGAAACAAAAGCTTGTTGTTAAATAGTACCAGGAAGGGACTTCTAATAACTTGGACATCAGGAACCCGATCTTTGGCAAAAGCAGGCAAAGCTCTGACGAGTTCTACTAAAGACTTGACCCAGAGATAACACAATTCAAGTCAGATATATGCCCTCCATGAAGAAACCATTTAGTAATATTTAATACACTTGTGCCTTAAAACTGTGATGTGTCTAACAGTTGTCTAATTGCCTTAGGCTATCAAGGGTAATTACTGGCTATTCACTTTGCCTTGATTTATCCATTTCTAAACCAATTCCATCCTGATTCTGAAATCTTCCTTGTTTTAACTAACCTTCATCCCTCTGAAAAGCCTTTTGTCCACAGCCTTTTTATTAGCTCTAGTGAAAACCCATCTTTCCACAGCACTTGCAGCAAACAAAGTTACCTTGCATAAACACTACCTACTGTTGCTCCTCTTTCCCAAACTTCTCCATTTCTCATTATATTGCAAGATCTTTGCAGGATGGAACGTTTGCCTCGGATTTCTGAAAAATGCCTTGCATGTTTGGATGCTATTGGAAATCTCCAATTTGAGCAACACTAGCTAAAGCTGCACAAGGATTCAACTACAGGTGATGGGAGGAGAACCCCTGCTCCCTTTTCCACTGTGCTCTGAGCTTCATCCCTTCGGTGCTAAGAATTTTTTGCTTTCATTCTGTGGACGAGCCCACCCTCCATGAACTTCTGCCATTTTCTGCAAGACACAACCGTTTTACAAAGCACATAAAAGCATAAACACTCATGAAAGAATTATCTACTGGAAAAGAAAATATTCATGTGATAACAACCAAGATGAGCTCATTGTCAGCACACACGGTGCCATGGGCATGCTGGGGGGTGGCCACGTTCTCTACCACCCCAGCAGTTTGAAGGCTGGTTGCCCCTGTACGTATTCATGACCCCGGGTGCTGTGAATAATACCTGCACTTAAAATAGCTCGGGCACTTAAGGACACATTCCATATCTCCTGCTCCTAGACCTCTGAATGGAACTGAAGTTATTCAGATTATCTTATTGCTCTGGTGTCAGGAGGGAAGTCAGGAGGGAAGCAGACAACCACCGGGAGTTCTGGCCATAAACAAAACACAGGTCTTAATTCATCCTCTCCCCGTCCCTGAGCAATCATCTCCTCGCTTTGCTGCGTTTCTCAGTGAGCTTCCTGTATCTGTGAGGCCTCCACCTGAACTTTTTTCTCCTGATTGCAAGAAAAGCTAAAATGTTTTAGATAAATAGAAAATTTCTCAGAGCAAGTGACCATTCCCAACACCAGGTCACACAACAAAAGCAACCTTGTTTTAAAAAGCTTGATTTGTTATGATGGAAATCCACAGATGGTCACCAGGCTCTGGTGGAAAGGGTTATTACGCATTGGAATGGGCTGCCCAGGGAAGTGGTTGAGGCACCATCCCTGGAGGTGTTCAAAAGATGGGTTGACATAGTGCTCAGAGACATGGTTTAGTGATTTATTTTTTTTTTTTTTAATCAGGAGGTTGATAGTTGGACCAGGTGATCTTAAAAGGTCCCTTCCAACCTAGACAATTCTATGATCTCTCTCCAGATTGACTTTTTAGGAAAAAATAATCATGTCATCTTGCAGTCCCTCTTGCTGTAAAAAAGAAAGATTTAATAGTGAGGAGTCCACTGGACCACAGCAACCAGGCTGGAAACATCGACCCAGTGTTATCTCTACCTGGCCCACAGCCAATAATTTGCCTCATTTCTTCAGCTTTTGTTGAAAGAAACAATTGAGTGAGCAGCAGCTGTCTATTACAACACAGGCACAACTGAGTGACACTGCAGACCTCCCAAACTGCAGCTGCACAAAGCTAACTCAGGAAACTACCGACGTGCCCGACCTCCTGTTGGAGAAGAAACACCACCCCATTCGATCTCTTCTGCTACAGCTTTCTCCTTGCCTTACCAGGGAGAAGAACTTGGTGGTGGAGCAGTTCAAGCCACTACAAGAACAATGCTTGTGCCTTTGCCTTTACAAATAGCCATGAAGCAATGCCTTCTCCAGGAGCCATGGCTAATCTGTCATAGCCCATAGCAGAAAGAGACAACAAAACGTGAAGGCAAGGAAGCAGGTCTCTCGGGTGACTAATACCTGAAGAGCAAAACACAGCAATCGAGTGTCACATCACACACTCGCTGCTCAGCAAATCACCCCCAAATCAAAAAGGCTGGCTTAAGAGTAATGCCTAGTTGGAAGGACTTCCTTGCTGGAAGCTGCTATGAGAATTTATACAAATTGACCATAATTAAGGGTCAAACAAGTGCAAGTCACTGTGCTTCGCAGTTTAAAAAAAAAAAAAATCCAAGCTGTCTGAGATGTAACAATTGATGATGATTAATCATCACCGGGTTGGATGGAGAATGGACTGAGAGCAACCCTGAGGAGCAGGACTTGGGGATGTTGGTGGGTGAGAAGCTCAACATTCATGAGCTTCTCAAGTTCAACGTGTCAGCAATGTGTGCTGACAGCCCAGAAGCTCCCTGCACCCTGGGCTGCATCCCCAGCAGCGTGGCCAGCAGGGGATTCTGCCCCTCTGCTCTGCTGAGAAGACATCCTTCCAAGCACTGCCTCCAGCTCCGGGGCCACCAACAGCAGAAGGACATGGAGCTGTTGGAGTGGGGCTGCAGGAGACCATGGAGATGCTGGGAGGGGGGGCTGAGAGAGTTGGGGAATTCATCCTAGAGGAGAGACGGCTCTGGGGAGACCTTGGAATCACTTCCAGTCCCTAAAGAAGGGGGGCTCCAGGAAAGCTG
>BJBW01012038.1:3414-16817 GCA_004320125.1 Scolopax mira
CTTTGGGGAAGTCTTCCTCACAGCTGGAGGCAAGGATATCTGCAGTTTCTGGGACTGCAGTTGCATCTAGTAGTTATTCCAGTGGAGATTTCAATGCTGCTGTAGTTACCTGTTAATAAAACCTGCTGCATTCTGTAAGGAGGATGTAGGCTGCTACATGCTTTTGAAGTGGAGCCAACTGCTCGGGCAGAGGAACAGAAAATATGTGCTAAGTTAACAGCAGAAGCAGGGTTTACAAATACTATAATGATTGTTTCCAGCACTCATTGCATCACTGTTGTGATCTATTGCCATCTACTGATCTATTGCCATATATTTTCGGTCATTAATGAGGAAATGGCATATAAAAAAAGAAGAGGGTAGGGGAGGAATCACTGAAGAAGGCAGGCAGGGGGCTTGGAAGTAGACTGCCAGAATCCAGTATTTTCAGTTGTGTGATTTGTTCCACATCAGGAAATCTTCTCCTTGTCTATGCTGGTGATTCTGCATGACCCAGAGTCCTGGGTAGATATATATGGAGTACTAGCCCTTTATTGAAGTCTGGGAAAAAGGGAATGTGTGTAATATTTCAAAACGGCTGATACTGGTTCCTGGTTGCAGGCTTTGTTGACCCAAGGCATCCCTTCATAACCACACTATTGCCTGCTGGAGAATTCTGCAGAACAGAAGGGAAGGAGCAAAGGGAAGCAAAGATGATCTCCTTCAAGCAACTGCCTCTTGAAGCAAAGGCTGCAGTGGCTGCAGGAGTGGTTTTCTTCTCCATGGTGCTCTCGCGGAGTTACCTGGCAGAACAGCTCGAGCTCAGGACGCGGCGTTGGCTTCTGAGGCTGCAGATGGCACTATTTGCTAATGCACTCATGTTAATAGGATCTCTTCATGTTTGGAGAAGCACAGTCACCACGTTCTCCAGGTCTTCAGCTGCCAGCTCATTCTGTTTCTTGCCGTGGAAAATAGCTGTGTTCATGTTTCTAGCTTTGGCTCATTCAAGCTTCTTTACGCTGCTGTTTCTTGTTGCAGAAGAGCCCTATTTCTTTTCTTTAGCTGCTTACACTTGCCTGGGGGCCTATATCATTCTTATCTTCTTCCTCTTCACTCTAGGCTCTGTAGAGCAGGCTTACAAGCTCTTGGCTGGGAGAGGCACGAAGGCAGGTACTGTCAACAAGAACAGCAGAACAGCTATGAAACCAGTTTTGGCAGTTATGCTGACTGTCGTGCTGACTGTTGTCGGGCTGTTAAATGCTTCCCAGCCTCCCACTGTGAATTCAGTGGAGATTCCAGTTCACAAGCTGCCATCATCAATGAATAACCTGAAAGTGGTGTTGCTTTCAGACATCCATCTGGGTCCTACAGTTGGGAAGACCAAGCTTGCCATGATTGTGAGAATGGTTAAGGCTTTGAAACCAGATGTCACCGTGATTGTCGGGGACCTGACTGACTCTGAGGCACGGATAATACGACCTGCTGTCGAGCCTCTTGGAGAACTGAACTCCCCTTTGGGGACGTACTTTGTCACAGGAAACCATGAGTACTACACCTCAGATGTTAGCAACTGGTTTGAGTTGTTAAAATCATTTAACATTCGGCCGCTCCATAATGAGAACGTGAAGATTGTTTCACCAAAGAGCACTGATGACTGGTTCTGCCTGGCTGGTGTTGATGATATCGAAGCAGATGTTCTGCGCTACTCGGGGCATGGCATGGATTTAAAAAAAGCTCTCAGAGACTGTAGCAGTGAGCATGCAATAGTACTGTTAGCTCATCAACCAATTGCTGCAAAATGGGCCCTTCAGGAGAGACCAGACATAAATTTAATTCTCTCTGGTCATACTCACGGAGGGCAGATGTTCCCGCTAAACGCTGGGGCTTATTTTCTGAATCCATTCTTTGTTGGCTTGTACAAAGTTGGGAAGAACACCTTTGTCTATGTCAGCCCAGGGACTATGTACTTTGGGATACCCATGAGGCTGGGCAGCAGAGCTGAAATAACAGAGATAATTCTACGTTCTCCTTGAGGACCTTACCATTTGACAGACTTCTGCCATCCTTTTTGGTCAGTATATTGGCTCTTCTGCTCTGAAAGCAAATCCTTTTTCAGGGAAGCCAGAGAAGATGTGCTAGGGTGGACTCCATCAGGTTCTGTTAAGTTTGAGCAGAAAACATTAAGTGTATCTTGGGCCTATGAAACAAATTGGGGCTATTGAAATACTGAAGAAATCCATTATTTGATTTCATTATTATTGAGGTTCTGGACTTAAAGGTAACCCTGATGTCATGGGGGTAATGTGTGTGTCCTGTGCATGTTCAGTAGTATCTGTGGTTTGCAGCTACTTCCCGGTCCATGGGTTATTATCCCTTATCACATCTCAGGCAGGTGAAGTTCTCATCTCTTGCAGTGAAACTGCCTGTGTGTGTTTTGCAGAGGGGACCTCGGAGTGTCCACTGAGTATGTCAGCTCTAAAAGCCTTTAGAAATATTGCAGGAAGAGAGTAATTCTGCTTTTTTTTTTTTAATTGAATCTGGGTGTCTTTTTCTTGCCGTTTACAGCATGCAGTAGGGCTTCCAGTCTGAGCTGCTTACCAGTAAGCTTACCTAGCTTACTGGTAAGCTAGGCATCAGTTCCTGAAATTCAATATTTTCCAGTTAAAAAGCTGGGTAGACTGATACCAAACGGTAAAAGCAGCTGCCTTTCTGCTGGCATTTCCCCCAAAATAACTGGGCATTTAGTAATTACTGAAAATACCTCTAATAAAAGCAAATGAGAAAGAGAAAACTCGCAATTAACATAACTTCTGTTGCTGTCTGGGCATACAGTACCTGCTGATGTAAAGCACAAAATCCAAAGCTAAACTGCTCAGGCTCGTTTCTCTTTACGTTGCATCTTTTGATTATGCTTAACTTATCTTCTGTGACTTCTGAAGAAGACTAAACTCTGCAGCAGGTGCCTTTCCTTCACAGTGTTTGGGCATCAGTGTCCTTCTTGCCTGATAGGCACATAGTAGAATAAATGCTGCAGGATAATCAGGGGTGGAGAAATTCTCTCTGTCTTTCCTAGAAGGCGTTAATACAACTTAGTATCATTCTGAGAAATTTTGAGATATTAGAAATTATCATTATTGCTTCCATATCCTCTAAGAAAGCCAGGATGTGTATATTGTCCAGGCTGATGAAAGAGTTTACTCCTGTACATCTTTTTCTGTCCTCCCCTTCCACCTCAGTGTTGCTGGATGGAACTCCCCAGGCAATACGAGTCTGGGGGTCCTGCCTCTGAGTGAGGTCTCCAGCTGTAGCTTGCTCTGCCTTTCTGCCCACCAGTACCTGGTGGTCTCACAGGCAAGGGGTAAAAGAGATCAGGGCTTACACAGGAGGCTGAGAATGGCAAGACCAGAATTGCAGGGTTCAGTCTTCTCCTGCTTTCCTGGTAATCCTGATCCAGACACACTTCTGTTTTATTCTTCAGCTCCTGTTCTTGTTTTGCAGGAGGTGTGGGGGGTTGTATTTTAAGAGTATACTTTGGAAAGCTAGGTTTTTCTGTAAATGAAACTTCACGTTTTACTTAATCCACTTTCTTCAGCCCCTCCCAAAGGCAGAGTTTCTAACTGTGAAGCTTTTTTTGTGTTCTGTTAGTCTGTGCAAACATCCTGCATTTTTACTCACAGGAATTTTGAGAAATACTGTAAATGTGTCATATGTTCTGGAAAATGGAAGCTGGAGAAGTCAGTTGTCTCTTAGTCTGAAAATTGAACACCTGACCAGCCAGGCTTGTTATTTCTATAATTTCTGTTTGCCAGCACCTATAATTTTGTAAACTTTTTTTAGTGCTTGTGCAGTAATACCCACTTAGGCATCTTAAAGTTTCCACAGATATTTAACAATGCCCTAATGGGGTCCTTCTGAGCTGCTTTTCCATCCTAGCATTGACACCCTCTGTTTACTTATCAACATGCCTTGGGTTAAAAACTGTGTTCTGGGTATAGTAGTGCAGAATATTCCTTCTAGACCATTGGTCTAGGAGGAGAGCTTTTCATTTGTTATCCTGAGGGTTATTACTTTGTTAAGACTAATTGTTTAGCTAGTTTTGTTATCAGGAAGCTTTTGTGGGACTGGTTTTAGATGGCATTGGATTCCCAGTGAGTTGCTACTATTCTTTTTTTCTCCTATTGTTTTTATTTCTCTCCTCTTTCTGTCCAAATGTGTGCAAAAACCTAGCTGAAGTGATCTTTCAGTCCCATGGGGGCATAGGTAACTACTTCATTATTTGTGCATACTCCCTTTTGAAGATCTCTGAAGAGCCTTTTAGGAACAGATACAGGTCCTTTTAGGAGTGGTCATATTATCATTTCATAAGTTTATTGAGTTCTCTCAATGTAATTTAATTATTTTTTTATTTCTTGACACCTTCCCTCCGAAAGCTTGTTGGGGCCTAGTGATTCATTTTCACTTAAAATGTTTTATTTCTGTGCCAAAACACTTCAAAGCCTTTTGCTATTTTGCTTTTTCTCAAAAAGTATGAATGGAGGAATCCTACATCAGCTTTCTTTTTGATAGTGTGATGAATGAACTTTTTCTAAAATCTCTCAAATACATCCATCCCTAACTGTCCTTTAAGGCTTTTCTTAAACTTTTTTCCAATTTGACTGAAGTATGCTTGATTTAGACCTGTGTTCAGTATTCCAGATGAAGAAAAATATTGCTGTGCTGCTTATTTTGTAATTTTTTAATGTTTTGTGAATATTTTTTTTTTTTTTGCTGTGTGGAATATATTTGATCCAGACAACTGAACTAAATGAATATGTATTTCTTCCTATGAAGGCCAGTTCATTGGAGGGGGGGAGTTTGTCACTGTCAGAAGAAAACTAGAATAGAATAGTCTTATCACTTTGTGAAAGCTATATTTATTACATTATATAATCAGTACAGAGTGAATTTGAAAATATGTAAAAGTGTGGTAAAACAAATGCTTTAAATGTTGGGATTTAATAAAACTTTATTCACTTAACCATAAAGATGCCTCTAATGATCTTTTATTTTGTACCAATATTTATTGTAACAGTACACGATGAATAACTTTAACACGCTGATTCTATTTACCAACAAAAAGTTACTGACCATAAATCTGACTAGTTTTGGGAAATCTTAGACCCGTGCTGCTACGTGAGGCATGGTGGGATGTGGGCAAGGTAAGGCCACTATTAATTTTGCCTAATGCCTATTAGGGGGATGAAGTGCAGGCTGAAGAGATGAGGAAGTGGTACAGAGAAAAGCAGCTCCACAAGGGCAGAGAAAGGATATTACGACATTGGAACCAAGAGGTTCTCAGTTTTGGTGCTTAAGTTTTGGGTTAGAGAAAGGGCCTGGAAAGGGGTGTTCCATGTTTGAATGGTCTGCATAACAGATGCTGGGCATTTTGCAGGTGGAGGGGTTCATTGAGGATTTGTATCCATATTTGTTTGCTTTGCAAATAAGAAAAAGGCTTGGTTTTTTATTTGGAGAAATTTGGAGAAAGAGATCCTAGCCACTGTTAAAGTTTTGTGTGTTGAAGCTGTGGGGTTTTTTTCTTGATGCTGAGAGACACATAGGTCATAAAATACTGGAAGAGCGTTAAGGTTGCAAAAATAAGGGTTTTTTTCTTGATTCAAGAAAGGAAAAATTCCTTAGTTTGCAACCTTACAAGTTTATTCTGAGTATGTAAGATGCAACACGATGCCGTTGCCTGTGAGAGTCTGAATTTTGAGCTGGGCATTGATGGGATGTGGTGTGAATGAACTGGCACCCTACAAAGTGTGCAGTCAGTTTGTGTCCGTGGAATCTGCTTAACAAACTCCCAGACCCACCACCTCATCCTCTAGGGAAATTCAGGGAATTCATTCCCACTGTGTATTCACAGGGTAAATAAAAGAATGTTGAGTAGTGGATAATGAAGGGAAAATCTGTTTAAAATGGGCAATGAATGAAGTCAATCCAATAAGCACATGCGAAGCTTCCTCCATCTCCTTGCCCCCTAATAATACTGTGTAAGGAAGGTGATTTGGCAGTTATGGCCACAGCTTTAAAGTGTGGCCTTTAAATGATAACTGCTTTAATGATGATCACTTTTGTAATTAATATCTTCTTAAAACAATGAAAGGAAATACTTGTGTCTGTCCCCTGAGGGTGGAGCGATGTAAACAGTTGATTCAATGTTCAGCAGTTAATCTGACTCAAACGGAGCAAGTGTCTTGCCCATTGGCATCTTGACATGGTTAGTCTAATTGAGAGGATTAAAATCCTCCTTCAGAGGGAAAGAGCAGCAATTTACTTCCACTCTCCTTTATTTCCAGGAATAGTGGCCCAGAGTTGTGTTTTTGCACCTGGGTTCTGAGTTTTATTTAGTAATGATCATTTTGTAACACTCAGATCCGTGTTAATGCCTCACCATGTCAGTGCCCTGGAGTGAAAAACATCCAAAGAATGTGAAACAGCTGCTTGGTGTTCTTTGGGGTGAGTGGATTCCCTTAGGAGATGGATACACACAGCACAATTCCATCCTGGTGCAGCGTGCCCAGGAATCAAGGTACAGGCTATAAATTAAAGATAAGCAAAATAGCACTTAGATTTGATCTGAAAGGAATGTAAGCAGATGGTAGATACCTGTTTTCTTGAGGTTTAGGAGCCTGGAGTAACTACAACAGCATAATTTCACAGGGAGAATCCCAATGTTTGAGTCATTTTTGTTCCAGAGTGGTTGGTTTGCGTTTCTCTGGTCTGTAAAGGCCTGGTTTTGTGGACACTTGGTACATCCATACCTTTGTTCAGTCAAGATTTATTTCAACTTTCATGGAACCTTTTGTTAAGTAACGTTAAGAATGGGCCCGTGGTGGGATTTGGGCTTAAATATCTTCCCCAAGGCCATACTTGGTAATGCCTTGCTGTTCTTGTTTCCTTGCCAGCTCAGGGCCATATCTTCTCACATCTGTTACCTACCCACCACACAGGCAATTTCAATTTCTCGCTGTTGGCAGAATGTTTTGAGTTGCCATGTGCTTTTAAGACACTTGCCACAACTTTATTTTAGGCTGTCATGAAGAAATGTCTTTATCGTGGCAACAACATGCTAGTCTTCCTTTTTTTTTTTTTTTTTGGAGTTGTTAGTCTTCAAATGTGTTATCTTACTCAGTTGCTCCCTTTAATGGCAGTCTAGGGATAGGCATGTTTACTCAGCAGTTCCATCCTCTGGTTTTTAGGAGAGTGTTTTGTCTTTGTGCTGTTCTTTTGGCTTGTGGCTCCTTTTTGCTGTCTTCTTGCTCTAAGAGTATGGTCTCAGCTGGAGGTTGTGTCCAGTTGTTAGGCAGGAGTCTTGGTACTTGCAGCTTTATGGCTATACATGCCTCCTGTATTTCACTTTTTCCATTCTTTTCTCTTTACCTGTAGTTTTACACACTATTGTAACAAAACTGTTCAGCAGTTAACAGAAAGAAGTGGTTTCATGGGAAGGCTTTTCAAAACTGTGTGGTCTCTTGGTCCCTAGTTAGCTTTTGGGCAGGTTTCCTCAGGTGGTGGATGGCTCTTGTGTAGTGGAGGTCACCTGGGGTTATGTGGTGGTCTACATCTTTTATCTTTCTAATTTCATCAGTTTTGTTTCATGGAATCAATTTCCTAATTATTATGCCACATTCTCAATATGGGGCAGGCCCGTGTTCACCTTTTCAAGAACAAGGCCAGTGTCCTTCAACAGCTTTTAATTTATGCTATTGAAAATATTTTGTTTCATTTGGACTAGTGTAACATCCAATGAATCATGAGGGGTTTTTGTTGACTTCTTACTTATTTTCTGACAGGTATGGAGGACTAACATTACAATTGCTGACTTGGGATATTACTTCATGAATCCCCACTGAGGTTTTATTGAGAGTTTTGTGCTTGGGTGGTTTTTTTTTTTAATGTGTTCTGTGGTGAATCTAATAAAGCACAAATGCAAAGACTGAGAACATGAAGGCAACCAACCAAATATTCACTGGGGTGTGGAGGATGAAAGGAGTGCTGGTGACAAAGATACGTGAGAGATGTAAGGTGTTAAAGAACTAAAAGGTAAAGGTTCTTAAAGGCATAGGACTATGCACTTAAAAAAACCTTCTGTTTTTTCTTGGTTTTGACAAGCAGAAGTACTGCTGTTGGTCATAGTACTTTAAACCTTTTAAACTAAGATCATAAGCCCACTTGAGACTAATCCCATAGTCCTGAAGTTAAGGTGGTTTTGTTATGGCTAGGAAGTGCATATTCTTAATCTACCTGCTTCTTTTTTTTAAGTTCGCTAGTTTGGGTGGAAATGTCTCGCAAGTAGAACTTTCTCCAAAAATTACTAATTTTTAGTGACTAACATAAGTCCTATGCAATTTGCCAAACGGATCTGTCAAACAGTTTTAGACCTACTAGAAATTAGGCTTTCAAACCTGCATGTATTGGTGCTCTGGTGCATTTAGAATGTGGTATTTGTTCCTCAGAAGCTCCCGGTGGGCTTTTGCTTCTAGATGTGAACGTGACATTAAGTTTAATTAAGTTGGAACACTGAGTACAAAGCATTGTCACTCATCAGATCTGCCTAATTAAATCCTCATCGTTTGCACTGGCGTGTCTGCAGTGTGTACCACTGGAGAAAGATGGTACTGTGACACTTGTTAAAAGTAGAGAATGCACGTGGAATGTTTTGGTGTAGCAGTGGATCCTGTCATTGCTGAGTGGCTGACAGGTAGAACGTTGTAGTTCTTTGGTGTGTTAGGCTGTATGTAGCTAGTAGAGAGCCATTACCATCACTTATTTTAACACAGCTCTACCTTCTGTTATGGACAAGGCAGAAAAAGATTCTATTGTGTATTTTTGTTATTTTTTTTTAATACACAGAGTATACCCCAGAGGAGTTTTGGGATTGATTACGACTGTGGCTGCTTTGTCAAGGATGGGGAACCTTTCCGCTACATCTCGGGTAGCATTCACTACTCACGGGTACCACGGTATTACTGGAAAGACCGCTTGGTGAAGATGAAGATGGCAGGACTTGATGCCATTCAAACGTAAGTAGCTGTTGACTTTCAAAGTGAATTGTAGTCCTGGGAGTAGTTTTACCATTGCTTTATTCATTTTTACCTAATAGATGACAAAGCTCCAGAGGTGAATGGTGGTACAGGATGACTCTAACAGCATAGACTGGGGCAACTGGGCAGGTTATAGCCAACAGTCCCACTTCCCTGCTGCTAGCCAACACCTTTTGCTTCACAACTAGGAATGCAAATATGACCTGAAATAAATTGTTGGACTGTGAACTTTGGCAACTACGGAACAGTTGTGTAAGCTCAGCCTTTGCCAAGGGCATTGTAATCTCTGATTGAAAAGCAGAGGAGGTGAAAGGGAACAATAACCTCTTAATACAGCCTAGGTTGTGTTGCCCTGATTCTTTTAAAATATTGGCAAAGGCTGCACTAATATATAGTGGCTTTTGTTTCACCTGCAAGTTGCAGTGTTGCCCTGCACACTTGAGGATGTGATTAGTGAGGACACTAGTGTGTGAGGCACTGGTGTCAGGGAAACAAGTTGTGTCTGGTTTTGTTGGGCTTTTTTTTCAAATTTTGGTTTGGTTTCTTTTTTTTTTTTTTTGGCTGTCTTAAAACTCTTCCTTGTGTTGTGGTGTAGTGACTTCTTGATGGGTGGTTTGTGTTGTTTTCTAACAAAAATAAAGCAGGCAAGTTCTATCTTGCCTGACGTAAGAACAATGGGATGAAGTAACACTTGCGCAGGACAGAGTTGCTGTAATTGCCCGTGCAATTATTTTTTTCTGCAATAAAAGTAATTTCAAATGGACCTGAAAATTACATCTTTTGATGTCTGGCTTGAAGGTCAGCCTTGGATGCTAATGGTGGCTCTGTGACTCCTATAATCTATAGTGTCTCACAATATTTTTCTCCTCCTCCCAAATCCATGTATCTTCAGTGCCCTCTGTTAATTTCTGACTTTTTCAAGCAGGTCTTTCCTTTTTTCATTGAAACTGACTGTTCATGTCTCTGCTACCTCACTGGTCTTTTGAGATACGAATCTTTCCTTTCCCATTGCATCCCATGCATCTTTCCATTTAACACTGATCTCTCTGTATTTCTCAATGCTAAAAAAACCCCCAACCGTCCACATAAACACTTTTGTTTTTCTTTGAAGTTTGAGATAATCAAGCCTTAACTGCTCTTGATTATTTGAGTTAAAGCAATATATTTTCATGTTACCCCCAACAACTCTGTTGTGATTTTTGTGTGGTTTTGGTGAAAATGGAAATTGGTCTAGATGATTACTTAGTCGTGATTTTGTTTTCTCTGCCTAGTCTTTGGTGGTTCAGTAAAGTGATTAGCAAGGGACTGAGATACCAGTTGTGTGAAGTCATTCTGGAATGGGCAGCAGCACTGCCAGACCTTCTGGCAGAACATGGTAGTTGGACTCTGAAACTTAGGGCCTCTTGTGGAGACTGTGATTTTGCTGCTTGGGGTTTTTCCTGTGAGACAGGGAAGGGTCTTGCTGCAATTTGAAATATAGGAGCCTACCTTTTTCATATCAAGGTGCTCCTAGTGAGGCTTACCACTTTAAGGGAAACACGATGCTTTTGTAATAGGATTGTCCTCATAAATACCTTATGGTCAAAGTAAGCCAGACCTGCTCTCCTTCCTGTTCTCTGCAGCCTCATTTCCGAAAGATTCCCTGGTGAGGCCCCATCTGGAGCACTGTGTCCAGTTCTGGGCTCCCCAGTTCAAGGGAACTGCTGGAGAGGGTACAGCAAAGGGCTACAAAGATGACTAGGGGCCAGGAGCATCTCGCTTATGAGGAAAGACCGAGGGACTTGGGGCTTTTTAGTCTGGAGAAGAGAAGGCTGAGGGGGGATCTAATCAACACCTGTAAATACTTAAAGGGTGGGTGTCAGGAGGATGGGGCCAGTCTTTTCTCAGTGCTGCCAAAAGAAAGGGAACAGGCACAAACTTGAACATAAGAAGTTCCACCTAAACATAAGGAGGAACTTCCCTTTGAGGGTGGCAAAATACTGCCAGGCTGCCCAGAGAGGTGGTGGAGTCTCCTTCTCTGGAGACATTCCAAACCCATTTGGACACGTTCCTGTGGGACCTGCTCTGGGTGGACCTGCTTTGGCAGGGCGAGTTTTGACAAGATGATCTCCAGAAGTCCCTTCCAACCCCATACCATTCTGTGATTTGCTGTGCCTTGATGTTCAGCAAATGACTGAGTCAGCAGCTCATCTGGGACTCTTGCATGGATGCACTCAGTATGTATATGTCATTATTTGCACCTAGAAGCATCTTAAGCAACAACAGAATATGACAAAACAGATAACAGGAAGCTTGACCTTACATTAAACCTTAAAATATCAAGGTTGAAGCATTCCAAATAGTATGTTGAAAGTCAATCTTGTGGTTTTGGGACATCCCAGAAGATGGTGGAGGTGTAACTAGAAGTTCCACTCCCAACCTCTCCAGGTAGCATGTAGAGATGTCAACATCTGGTCACACAAGGGTAACTGCTTGTTTTCAATTCCTGACCTGTGTTTGCCAGCTAGACATGAGTGTTGCTAAAGACATTTACAAAGGACTGAAAGTTTGTGTTCTCTTCTGGATGAGCATGGATGAGATAAACAATTAACCACTAGATGGGGCTAAATATTTACGGGACTTAAAGATCAGTAGAGAAGCTTCCTGGAAAAATCATCAGTTGCCATCCAGGCTTGTAGAGAGTTAAAGAATGTTGAGCATTTTGTTTGGTTTACTGTATTTGACCAATGAGCAGAAAACTATAAATCTGTAGAAAATCCCTCTAAGAAAGAGCTGTGTTTAGAGTATCTCTAAAATCCCTCTAAGAAAGAGCTGTGTTTAGAGCATCTCTTTATTAAAAAAATAAGCACGAGTTACTTTTTCTAAAGACTCACAGATGTGTAATATAGCTAGCATGTATAAAATGGTGCTCTATTATTTATTACATTAGTACAAGCTTTTGAGTGTTACACTATGGTGGAGTTTGAAGAAGCCATGACAATTTATTGTCATTCAGACAATTATTCTATCACCCGATGACCTGTC
Organism: Scolopax mira; assembly: GCA_004320125.1. Taxonomy (NCBI): domain Eukaryota; kingdom Metazoa; phylum Chordata; class Aves; order Charadriiformes; family Scolopacidae; genus Scolopax; species Scolopax mira. Next base: position 15,504 of record BJBW01012038.1, read on the forward strand.
TGCATTTGGGAAGGGGAATCAGTTAAAAAATACTGAAACCTGAGGGTTCAAGTGTAGACAGATTTAATAGAATAAGACTAAATAATTGATAATACCAAAGAGCCACTATTGATCCTGATACCAATATAAAATATAGGAAGATTATGCTCAGCCCATTCTGCCAGCAGGAAGCTGTGCACTCCCAGCAGGGAACAGCAAATGTTGAACACTTTGGGAGGAAGGGAAGGGCTCAGGGGTCCAACACCAGGGGAAGAAGTTCTCAGGATCGCAGGCATCATAGAAGAGGAGAAAATTCCTCAGGAAACTTTCTAATTAATATAAAACGTAACGTTCATGGTATGAAGTAATGGTATATGGTATGAAGCAATCCCGTTGCCCAGCCTTGGTCAAGTGCCCAGATCTCATTGCTTCTCATCCCTACACCTGGCAAGGCTCAGAAACCCTGAGACCTTGAAACCCACATCCCATTGCTGGCTATAAAGTAAATATTGTCACAAAATTGGACATGAGTCCCCTAAACATGCAGTTTTCCCTAGCATTAGAGGAGATTTTGCTGTCAAGTAAAATTACTGAAAGAGAAATTAATCCTGTGTTGCTTAAACCAGGACACACTATTAAAAAAAAACACCTTGGTGTTACAGAGAGAATTAAGGTAATTAAAGTGGGGGTTTTTCTTTGCCTATTGACATTGCTCTGAAATAGTAGAGGAAAACTGTGAGTTTTAAAGAAAAGGCAGTTATAGGATAAAGCTTAGAAATGGCATGTAAATGGACAGTAAATGCTATTATTCAAATACAGAAGAAATATTGTATTTCAAATTTGAAAAAGGAATGGGGCATTACTTTAAAAATTCTTCTGTATTAGTTATAAATTACTTATAAATTATTCTGTAGCTAAAGCAATACAACATGAACAACTGAGTGTAAATTTGTACAATGGTATATAGGAATTATACTTGCTAATAATAACAATTTTAAAGCCAAATGATTTAAATTGAGGCCATTGTGTGCTGTAGAAAGTGTACTGGGGGATTGAAGTGTATTAGTAATAATTTTTATACCAGCGTTTAAGATACAGAATGAATCATGATTGAAATGCAAGAAAACATTTCACGTAATTTTTTTTCTTCACTTTTTTCCCTTCTCCTCTAAAATCTGCTAAAATTGAATCAGTTTCTGGAAGAATTTTTCTATCTTGAGTGTAAGGGAGCTGGAGAAACCCTTTTGTCCTCACCTAGACAGTGTTAAGAATATTTAGATCTTCAGACTTGTTTCTAGAACACATTCATAAAACCCTAATTGATTATATTTTTGT